>VYXH01006234.1:26938-101344 GCA_013397275.1 Burhinus bistriatus | reverse complement strand
CTATTCCATGATTCTCTGGTTCTGGAAGTAGTGCTTGCTGTCCAGGCTAATCCGCTTGGGGTTACTGCTGCTGTGTCAGCCTCAGGAGACACCAGACATTTCAGGGCTGAAAGAGTGCATGGTGTACTCTCTGGTCCCTGGCACACTGCTTGGTATGTAGGCATCTGTGGAGGTACACAAAAACCCAGCCCATGCCTTTAAAGACAGCTTTTCTGTAGAAGTAGAATGAAAACACCTGCACAATACATGGCGCTTCTTTCCAGTAACAGTTTTTTGGGAGAACGCATCATTCACATACAGGCATTGTACTTACTTTTCCAACCTCTACTTTTTATTTCACCTCTGCTTGAAAACGGTCTGATTACAGGAATGCCATATTACACTCTGCCACTACACTGAAGAAAGACCAAGATACACACTCTCTGCATAGTGGCCTTCATGCCCTCTGTGTCACCATTAATGTCTGCCTTTCTCTGTTGAACAACCCACCTTTGGGACTCAAGTATCATCTGGGGCTTTGCTTTGCTTTTGGAGTCACTCAGGCTATGCTGGGCTTCTGTATCCTCCAACAACTTCCTGAACAAGACATCTGGGTTTCCTGACAAAGTTCTTTGTCCATTTTAAAGAATGCAAATTGAAGAGTGCAGTATCCCACAGTGTATTTTTCAGGAACAATGTGCAGACATTTCCAGCAAGTGCTCTTAATGGAAGCTTCTTTGCCAAGTATTGCCTCCTTCCCTAGTTGTGGTTTTGAGAAAGCACATTTGTTCACAATGGGGAACAGCAGAGCAGAACTTCCAGTCCTGTACACTTAATCATTGTATCCCCTGGTAGATGAACTAGATGGGCTTCCTTTTTCCCCATACGGTCTACACATGTGAACAGTTAGTACCGAGCTTATACCTACCAGTCAGGATGGTAAGATACAGTGAAATTCAAATCAAAATCACTGAAAGCAACAGCACTAGACCCAGCAAGCTGAAATCAAGGGCCACAGAGATTTAAGTGCAGCAGAATCACTTTAAAAAAAAAACAAAACCAAAAAACACAGGAAGAGCAAGGTGGAGCAAGGGACAGAGGGGTTAAAATTGTGAGAGAATCAGAATATAGAAAGCAGAAAAAAGTGAAGCTCCCAGTCAGATTCCAGAGCAGACTTTAAAATGGCCTGTGCTGCTAAACAAAAGATACGCCATTTATTTATTTATCCAACTCATACTGATTTGGAAAACTAGCAAGAGTATTGCAAAATAAAAACAGCATTAGAAAAGCGTACATTTTGATTAGCTTGTGCTGCCACAATTTGCAGAAGCGCATTGACATTATGTGTGATGGGATTCAATAAACAAAATTAATATAACATGGCTACCACTCAACATTTCCATAACGTCTTATGCCTTCACACCGCTTTGCAATATAAACTTAATAAATTAATCTCCATAAGGTAGGCAAATCTGATTAGCCCTATTTTACAGATGAGTTAACTGAGGCTTGGCAGAAGTGATGTCACCCAAAGTAGTGTAAAGAGTTGAGGGGAAAGAGTAGCAATTAGAGCAGTTTGGGGCCACAGAGACCTTGGCATTCCTTTTGGCCAATTATTGTGCAGGACTCCCTCATTCCTACTGCAGTGTAAAATTTAGAGATCCACCCACCTGTCTGTTAGCATTTCCATTTTCCTTCAAAGCATTATTAATAAAGAAACATACGGACACAATCTGACTGAGGCACCTGGGTCCTGCTGCAATAACCCACACCAGACCCTGCAACCCTCTAGCTTAGTCTGCCAAATTAACCTGGACAGAGGAAGAGGTCTCCTGGCTTGCTCCAGCCAGTAGAAATCTAGGCAGTCTGAAACGTACATAAAAAGGAATAATCCCTGGAGGAGAAGAGAAACGGTACCGGTAGCAACCCATCTCCTGCAGACCTTCCTCCTGTCAGACATTGTGGTGGGCTGTGCCCTCCTTCACTGGAGGCACTAACACATGTTCCCCTCTCACTGCTTGATTCTCTCACTGAAAAGCATGTTTGAAACGACAGCCGCTTTGCCAATCTTCCACCCAACCTCTGCGGAGCCATCGCTTTCTGGATTCATGAAGGTGTTTCAGTTTTCACTGAAAGATTTATTTTGCCATTGGCATTTATTTTGACTGAATATCATGTCACATCAGTTCAGTGGAAAGGAGAAGAGAGGATTCCTCTTAGCAATGGCATTTTCTATTACGCTGCAACAGCTGTCGAGGGGAAGCTACATCCAAAGAGAAAAAGGGGGTCTTTCTAACAGGCATTCAAAACACCTAAATTAGTAGTGACATAGAGTGACTACCCCTCATCCAAATATACATTTCCTGATTTGCACCTTTTTCTACAGGAACTAAAAACCTCCACAAGCCTTCAGGATATAAAAATGTCAACCACCATTATATTAGTCCAGAAATGTGACAAAAGTGTCAATCAGTAAGTAGAAGTAAAAAACCTGCAAAGAATAGGGTTTGTGAATAAGCACAACATAGACAAATACAATGTCAGTGCACTTCGCAAAACTGGCTTGTCTGCCTACTGTACGACACAAACCAGATCAGGTGGGTAGTCAAGTAAGCACATAAATATCTGCAGTGTCATCATTCAGAAAAGCAAACAAGAAGTAACAACCTGGTCCTGAATTTTGTTTTTCTGCCCTTTTCCCCCTCTCTTAACACCTCTTCCAACTATTACATTGGAAGCAGGGAAAATTTGTGTTGCACACTAGTGCAGTGTGGTGGGTTGACCCTGGCTGGATGTCAGGTACCCACCAAAGCCACTCTATCACTCCTGCTCCTCAACTGGACAGGGGAGAGAAAATATAATGAGAGGCTTGTGGGTCAAGATAAGGACGGGGAGAGATCATTCAACAATTACCGTCACGAGCAAAACAATTTCCTCGACTTGGGCAAATTAGTTTAATTTATTACCAGTCAAATCAGAGTAGGATAATGAGAAATAAATATCAAATCTTAAAAACACCTTCCCCCTGCCCCTCCCTTCTTCCCAGGCTCAACTTCACTCCCAATTTCTCTGCCTCCTCCGCCCCAGCAATGCAGGGGGACGGGGAATGGAGGTTGCAGTCAGTTCATCACATGTTGTCTGTGCCACTCTTTTCTCCTCATGGGGAGGACTCCTCACACTCTTCCCCTGCTCCAGCATGGGGTCCCTCCCAAGGGAGACAGTCCTCCACGAACTTCTCCAACACAAGTCCTTCCCACAGGCTGCAGTTCTTCACGAACTGCTCCAGCGTGAATCCTTTCCACGGGGTGCAGTCCTTCAGGAATGGACTGCTCCAGCACGGGTGTCCCCCGGGGTCCCAAGTCCTGCCAGTAAAACTGCTCCAGCGTGGACTCCTCTCTCCACAGGGCCACAAGTCCTGCCAGGAGCCTGCTCCAGCACGGGCTTCCCATGGGGTCACAGCCTCCTTCAGGCATCCACCTGCTCTGGTGTGGGGTCCTCCAGGGCTGCAGGTGAATATCTGCTCCACCGTGGACCTCCATGAGCTGCAGGGGGACAGCCTGCCTCACCATAGTCTTCACCATGGGCTGCAGGGGAATCTCTGCTCTGGTGCCTGGAGCACTTCTTCCTCCTCCTTCGTCACTGACCTTGGTGTCTGCAGAGTTGTTTCTTTTACATATTCTCACTCCTCTCTTCAGCTGCAGTTTTCTGTTGCACAGGTTTTTTCCCCTTATTAAATATGTTCTCACAGAAGTGCTACCGTCGTTGCTGATTCCTCGGCCATGGCCAGTGGTGGGTCACGCTCTATCGGACACAGGGGAAGCTTCTGGCAGCTTCTCACAGAAGCCACCCCTTTAGCCACCCTGCTACTAAAACCTTGTCACGCAAACCCAATACATGCAGTAAAGGTGACTTCTAAGAGCACAGGAACACTAAAACATTTGTTTTGCCTTTTCTTTTCTTTATTTGTGTCCCAGGTCATCTGGTTTTGTGACATTTTGATGGTAGTTACATAAGATTGGGGCTTTACCTACGTCCCAAAAGGAGAAAATGGAAAGAAGTAGCTCCCAAACCTTCCTTCACTTGAAAAACCCCTGCTTTAGGGAGAGCAGGTGATAGCTGATAGAACCTGTCAACAGAGGATGGAGTATTTGCACATGTAACAGGAATAAAATATCACTCTAAAACCTAAGCCTTCTTCCACCCAATCTCCTCTCTTTAGATTTGACTGATGACGCTGGCATAAACCAGTATCTATGTGACAAAGATCACGTATTTGTTCATGAAAACTGACTGCAATAATCCTAAGTGAGGAAAAATGTAAAACGTTATTGGCGAAATGCCAGTGTAATATTAACTATTGTTGAGATACTTCATACATACACCCAGATAAACATACATTAGCCTAGAGCGGACAACAACCACTCTCACTTTTGGAATATGTTAAAATCTAAAGTAGGAGCTTAGGCGTAGTCTGAAATCATGGTATACAATATGTATTATGAAATCCCCTTCTGTTTTCTTCAATATGAAAAAGCCAGAACTGAAAAGTTGTATCATGGATAGAGGGGAATACAGAGAGACTGGGTCATTTACTGCATGCTTGAAACAAAGTTCACTGCAGAAGAGAATTGACTTCATCAGAGTTCACAATGACCAAGTATAAATGGCTGGGACTAGCAAAGTGATGGAAAAAAGAACAGATTGGATCAACTGCCCCCATGGGAAAAAGCTTACCTCACGATATCTCATTTGCTGGAAGCGCTCTGATCTGGAAAGAAACTGCTTCACTCAGACCTGGGAGACCAGACCAACACTCACACAACAGGCTGCTGAAAAGAACTTATCCATTGACCTTAGGTCAATTGTCTCAATAAAGAAGCAAAGGCAGTCTCTGAGTCTAGAGCTGGTATTCAGCTACATGAGTTAGTGGCAAAAATGTTTAGGGAGCCACTTTGCTTGTCCACTATGGTTTTCTTAATTTCCCAAAGAGATTGGTCAGTTCAGAGGACTAGGAACTGGTCATTAGGTATCAGTCCAGTCCAGTTATTCTTTTATCTTTCTGCAAACTTTGGAATTTGCACTCTTTTTTTTTTTTTTTCAGAGCATGGTAGACTTTGGTTCAAGCTAATCTCTAGAACATCCCATTGCTCTTCTATAGCCCCCCATAACATTCAGGGGCCTTGTTTGTTTATTTGCTTTGATTTTTCTCTGTCCCTGGAAGCCAATAGCAGTTCCCAGATGATCAGCTGAGAGGCATGGCTGCCCCTCAAAATGCTGGGAGAAGGGCTGGTTTGTTTTTTCTACATGTTGAAACACGAAAAAGAATAAAGGTTTGAAGTTTGCCTGTTAGGATAATCTTTTCTTGAGCTTATGGCATTAAGGACACACTCACTCAAACAGCATTTCAAATGTCTGTTCACAACCTTCAGCAATTGTTAACATATTCTAAATCAATGTATGACTTAAAGTTATAGCAAGCAAAAATGGCTTGAGTGAACTGAAAACATCTCAAAACAGCCTGCTCTTCCCTTCAGCCTGAAATAAACTTACCCTGTAGCACATTGGTAGATTGAAAAGGTGCTGCCAGATGACTTAAAAAGAAAACAAACCAAAACAGCGCTTAGTGCTTTCTTGAATCTTTTGATGCAGACCTTACATGACGTGAGATGTGCTTTATGTCTTCAAAGTGGCAGTGCAAACTAAGTCATTAATCCTCACAATGTGGGCCAGGTCAGTAGTATCATATCGAGATAGACAGGTTAACATTAAAACTTGGAACCACCTCAGTGCCTCAAATGGCATCCTGAGCCCTTCTGTCCATGCCTTAAAGGCTTCAAAATCAAATGCTCTGTTTTTGCACGTAATAAAATTATTTGATTTTGTATTCTAAAAACAGCTCTAAAAATCTCGGAGTGGGCTTTGAAAGAGAGAGAGGACTGCTTTCTTCTTTTTGTACATCCATCCTGCTAATCAAAGGTATGGAAGTCATAATATTTGTCTTGCAACAAATCTTGAAAACTTTGTTTTCAGATTATGTTTTCAACACAATTTGACCCTCACAACTTTTGGTACTTGGCAGTCTTGAACACCAGGCCACTTATTTCTGAAGGCTGAAAATTGCAACTGACAGTTTATTGTAGACAAGAAATTTGCGCCAGGCAATTATGGGATGAACATTTCTCCTTTTAACTCATGACAAGTTTTTTTTTTTCCGCTCCCTTCAGGCAAAGTGTTAAAGTGCTGCTCTGCTCCTACCACCAACTCTGAAGTGACACTGTAGGATTCCTGTTTTGATTCCATCATTTATTACTCTGTCAATTTGCAAAGAAAGACATTTTGCTAAATGCCAAGCTCCTCCTGGAGCCTCTTCAACATTTGTGTTATCTTTTCACGTATCTTTCCCAACAATCCTGCCACTAGAGGATGGTACTGCTGACAGTGCACAAAACCCAGACTCCAGCTCATCTTCCCACAGCTGTGCCACCTCTGCAGTACCTGCCACATTAAAACTAAATTCACTGCAAAATCACATCTGGGCCAATCCACTAGTGAGGCAAGTGCTCTTTTCAAACAGCTCAATACCAAGCCAGGCCAGGGGAAAGAGCTGCAGAAGTGGCTGAGTGAGTGCATACTGCACTGGAAGAGAAAGAATAAAATTCTAAAGCAGTAAATTCTGCAGAATACTAAGACTAGTATCTCCAGATTGACTGCAGGGAAGGGAAAACAAAGCCAAAGGCTGAATCCAAGAGAAACTGCTGCAGAAGCTGCTAAAACAGGGCCCTTAGGGAATTCAGAAAATTTCCTACACATCTGCCTGGACCATCTTTCCCTGAACTTGTTGGCTTCTGGCTCTTTACTCTGTGCTCGCTTCACATCAGCTTCACTCTGCTTCAAAGCGCTTTAAGTCATTTTGGTGTTTGTCTTCTTCTCATGTGCTTGGTCTTTAGAACCTTTTTCAAGCGCACTTTGTTTTGGCAACAATTATTATCATAATGGGGCCCTGCTCTTGGTTGCTTTTCGGGCATTATTGTGTTATGCGTAGTCACTCATCAACGGTGTACTGATAACATAATTTTTACAAATGGATTTGTAAGTGTTAAAAACACAAAGAATGGCCTAAATCAAAAGATAGCACTAAATGTTAACGATGGTCTCATGTCAGCCAGGGTGTTGGCCGAGATGTTTCTGGACTGTACCTCCTTGAGTATTGCTTGTGCAACCATGCATATGCTGAAACAAAAGGGAGCTTCCTGGGATGGGACTCTTTGGAAAGGCGGTGGTGCACTCACCATCTGCCTGTCTCCTGGGGAGAACTGCACATCCAGTTTGGTAGGCCTGTTCATTATGGGGGACAGCATTGTTTGAAAGAGACCTTTTCTTTCATCCTATTTCTTGCTTTAGATTAAAGACTGTTAGGTCATCTCCCAGATACCTGCTAAGATTCCCTCACCTTACTGCAGAGTGACGGAAAGGGTCACACCAAATACCTCAAATTTAAAGCATTGACCATACTCTAGAAATAGGAAAAGATGGCTCAGCCAGGAGACTGACAGTGGGACTTTGATTTTTTTGGCTTATTCACGTACTGACACACTATGTCTTCAGCAAGGATGCTAAACCAGCTTGGTTACTCACGGTCCTGCAGCCCAGCAGAATTACTTCAAAACTGAGTCCTGGAGGTAGCTTCTGAGGATAGGGTAAAGTGGTGGTGGCCGCGCTGAGTATGGCATTTGGACTACCTCCTAAATTGTCTTGCCTGACAGAGGCTGAAGGTCCTTCACATTCCCATTTTACTATGGCCCACTGCTGATCTTTACTGTATTACGCAGCCTTCTTCAGAGCTATTACTATCCCTCTGTTTTGATGTGGTCTATCAAATCTTTGAGGCTGTTGATTCAGACCTACTGATATGCATAGTCTACTTATTCTCTGTTCAGCCCATTTGTTGACCTAAAAAGACATCTCTTTTTTTAAAAAAAATACAAATGGAAACACTATTATTGATCTTTCGCATTACAAAAATTGCAGGTGGTCATTTTATTTCAGGAGGAATTTTCCACATGGTACAAAACTGAGCTGAATGGTTCAACATAGACAGTGATTATTATTTAAAAAAAAAAACACCAAACCAAACCAACCAACCAAAAAACACCAAAAAACCCCCCACATTAATTCCAATTTAGACTTGGGAAACATAAAACAACCAGAAAGATTTATGTGGATCCACATATGTAGACTAATGCACATTATCCTCCTTGGCCTCCATCCTCTCACATGCACTATTTGCTCTGGGATTTAATGAATCTCTGCTTTCCATATCTTTTTAACCTCTGATACAATGCTTGGTGAAGCTATTTGCAAGCTTACATTCACCATTTTCACACTATAGCCATGCAGTGATTTTCATTAACTGATTAAACAAACATGTCCTTACTTAGTCCTTGTAATTTCCAGCCCTTTAAGTATCTATTCTTTTTCGGATATATCACCTTACAAACGGTGCTACCATCTAACTTAGTAGATTGATTCAGTTCTATTTTAAATTCCTATTACGGGAATACCTTTTTGCAAACTGTCTGGTATCGGTAACCACTAAGCAACTCTGATATAGCCAGTCTCCTCGCACCATCAGTACACCAAGGAATGTAAAATCCTAAGGAGAATGAAGCAAAAGGTGAGAGAAAAGTAAAGCTCCCTGTGTGGACGCTCCTATGTATAGGTACAACATTACATTGGGGATATTAATGCCATATATGTGTTTTTATATATAAATGCTAAAAAATAAAAAATGGGGTTGAAAAACCACAGAACATCAGAGAATTCATTCTGAATGTGAATAACTTTATGCTCCATAGAGATCTGAAGTTACAAATTCTACACATAGGCTGAAACTGTGACTCCAAAGAATTGCTACAAATTCTGTCTCTGACAGCACACTTGGTTTCCAAATCTGGATAATGCCAGTGTGTGGTTCATTCTTCAATAGCTAATGAAAAGAGTGGGTTTTTATCAGCAAAAGCAACATCATCCTACAGTGCTGGAGCTAGGCACATGCTGCTAACTCAAGACAGGGTATTGACAGGAAACTGCTGTGACAGGTTTGTTTCCCCAAGCAAATATGACAACAAGGTGATGATATCAAGCACTGCTTGACGCAGGGGAGTAAGGAAAACAAGGCAAAGAAAAAAAAAACCAACCCCAATCTGAGAACAAGTCCAAAGAACTGGGAAGTGTTCACAGGCTCCACTAGGTTTTCTATTTTAGGCATGTTTGGTTGTTTGGGATTTTTTGTTTGGTTTGGTTTTTTTGTTTGTTTGTTTGTTTTGGGTGGGTTTTTTTTGTTTTTTAATTTTATTTGCTTTTATTCCTCAAAAAGCTTTGGTTACAGCTAAGATTGCTTTACTCAGCATTCACTATATTTCATCTTCTTTCATCTCAGCACGAAAAATTCTGCAGCAAATGCATTGAAGGATTTAACTGTAATGCAGCCTCTCCCATTACTGCTTCAAACTCTTCTGAAATGCTGGCTTGTAGTTTTTCCTGATGATCCTCTCAACTGTAGATCAGGGGAACTGTCTCTACCACTTTCCAGTTTCTGATGCTGGGCTTCCTCCTTCCACTCAGTCGGGATCCTCCTCCTCATCCTTACCCTACTTACCAAGTCCCAGCCCGAGGGCCCAGAGCTAGAAGGACGCTCCTCTCCCACAGGGAATAAAAACCAGCTCCACTCAATATGCAAAATAAGTCAGAACCAAAAGGCACAGACAAGTACAGGTCTTTTGTGCATTAAACAAGATCACGACCCATGAGATCAACTAATCTGGGCTGAAGAATGCCTAAACTGGGCCATACAAGCAGACACAGTAATTAGCGATTTGCTCAGTCCAAGAGCTGAGGAGGCAGATGGTATGGTTGAAGTCGGGGGATCCCAGGAAGAAGTGGGGCCGCAAGTTAACTATGCCACAGATGGAGAGACATCAGAGCTGGCCCCACGTCAGCAGCTCAGGCTCAGATGGATTTATTCACTCAGAAACAAGACTGCTGAATGCAACTTCACTGCTTCCAGGGCCAGCTCGGCCGTCCCAGGCAGCATTGGGTGTTAATAAGCCCTTGCAGACCTGAGCTGGCTCTGCTCTGCACAGCAGTCCCCAGCAAGTCTTGGCATCAGCCCCTATCACCCACAGGGTGATCAGAAATCGTCTGCTGTTTGAGTTGCTTCTGTCTCCAGAGCCACAAGTAACAGACAGCTAGTTATGCACTCAGTTCATTGCATTGGTCCTTCCCCTAAACAGCTCGACTGGGGAACAGAAATGCTTCTGACCATGGGGAAGGTTATTATCCCCTCTTATAACCCTTTCTTCAAGGTTCTTTAAATATTTTTTTAAAACACCACTTTAAAATAAAAACTATATACAGCAATAAAACTTTGAAAAATGGTCAAAGGGTGACTACAAGCGCTCCTGCTCTGCTCTGTGCTTTGAAAGCACCAGAGTGATAAACAGGCTTGTACGGTGTCTTCAGCACACTAGCAACTGGGAGGAGTGCGCATATTAAACAGCAGAGCACAAACCTTACTGCTCTTAACCCTTTTTGAAGGCCTCCTGTAGAACAGGTCCGGGGTGAAATTAGCCCAGCTGTCTGGGCAGCTGAAATGCCATCTGTGCCGTGAAACTAAGCCTTTCGTGCCTGGAGCTAATAGCTTGAGTAGTAAGTAACAGTTGTGCAAAGCAGGAGAGTTTCCTGCCTAGACATTTTGTGGTTACTGTAACGTGGAGTCTGCCTTCCCTCCTTGCCCACATGATTTATATTCCACCTTGGAGAAAAGAGGTCTTGTTCCTTCCTGAGAAATAACTACACCTTTCTACACCTTTGACAGACTCCTATTAATCACACAGCTTAGGGTTTTCTGACAGTAACACATGAAAAATAATTATGTGCCCGCAGGCCAGGTGAAAATAAAAGGAATTAATGGGCATTATCTGCCCCTGGGCTGTGTATTTGTTTTCCCTGCTCTGCCCAAACAAAACACTGAATCGCTCAGATTGATGCACGTGGAAGAGTGAGACTATAGCTAAATAAATAACTTAGTTTTTCGTAATCACAAAAAAGTGCTCATACTATCTATAAAAGTAGGTAAATGCAGAAAACATAAAAGATAAACATACCTCATATACCAGATATTTATTTGTTCTAAATTTGACCATTCCGGGCTTCTTACTGGTTGACCTCCAAGTTCAACTTCACTGTGGTTCAGCCAGAAAAATTTCAAGTGCAGAAGCATCAACAGGCCCCATATTGCAAACGCTTGGGTTAATTGAAAACAAAGCTTGCGACCCCCTGGAGAAAATAGATCACTCCTTTCTGTGCCTTCAGACCTAGAGGCTGAGATTAAAATCTGTCTTCCCTTGCTCAAAATACTAAAATACATGTTACTAAACTAAAAGAAAAACATTTTGAAAATGAAAGTGAATGAAATCTGCCAAGGGACAGATCTATTTTGCACTCTGGCAATTTTCCTGAGGTTTTACTTTCAATGTTTATTGTTTAACTTCATAAAATTGAGTAACTAGCATAACAGCACCTCAAATGCCTGAGAGAACCAGCCCATTAAAATGTGAAGTGTTTTGTTAATAAAATACACTCATCAGAATGCACCACAATTCCCCATAAGCTGTGTAGTTTTAAGGCTAGTAAACATTTCTAGTGATCATCAGCAAACCTGACTTTTCTTCAATGATTCGTTACATCACTTCTCTTAAAAAAGGTCTTGACTTTACAGGTAAGCACAAAAGCAAAAGAGAGAAGTTCAAATAAGGTCAAATTGTTTCATAACCTTCCAGGGATTTGTAGAGTGAAGACGCAAGACAATCCCGGCTTTAACACCATGGCCTTCCTCCTCCCATTGACGCTAGCTTTCTCCAGTTTTAGGTAATGTTGTGCTCCAGCTACTGGTGAATGTTTTGAGGAAAAAAGGGACTGAATACACCAAAAAGCATAATTTTTTTTTTCTCTGCTTGGTTATCTCCAGATCTGATGTTCTCACCTGTACCATGTCTATAACGGACCAAGACCCTGATAGATTCTAGAAACCCTGTTAGTTTCTTTTAGGTTAGCAGCTTCATCAGTTCACCATCACAGATTAATCCAGTGGACTGAAAGCTTTGCCTCCAATGAAAACACACTACCAAATGTTTAATTTTTGTTGTTATATAGCAAGTGTCTGCTAAAGATGAGGAATTGACCACAATTCCCATTTTCACGACACCACATCTTCACAGTCATCAACCAGATGTCTTTCCTTCCTCACAGGTTTCCAAGGAACAATATTGCGCAGGGCACCAGCAGAGCACAGAAAAATAGATCACGTGTACTCACTGCAAGTTTAAGATACTAGACCCAGAGAAGGAGAAATCTATCCTCTTCAGTTGACCGAAGACATAGGCTGAAACGTCTTTAACATCAAGGCCCAGAAGTGAAGCATTTCATCACAAGATTGTCAAGACTAATTAACAGATTCCCTGCATGTCTTTGGTTTCGATGTCAAAACTGACATTTTTTTTAAAGGTCTTGATTCTCAGAGGTCTGCTGCTCTTCAGCCTTCTAGGGAAAAAAGAAATCAGTCTTTTTAGTGTCAGCAGTATTTAACAAGTTAAGTTATGAGCTGGTTCCTGGGTCTTTAGAAAACATGAGTCCTACTCATTATCAATCTCACTGTAGAAAGTTATTTCTTTTTCTTCTTTCTGGTTTGTTTTATCTAGAGATTGCTACAATTGCTTTTATCATTCTTCCTAGAGTCATTTCAGGTTAACCCCCTTTGCTGGATACTCTTGCTTAAATATAGCTCAAATTTGAAGGTCTTCTTTGAACATGGGCTGGACATAGAAATTCAGAACGAAAAGAGCAAAACTTCAGAAAGTTTTGGACTCAGAATAGGTTGTCTTAGCAACAGGGTAATTGTTTTTCTGAAAATGACAATCTTGCATTGTGGAATCTATAGTCAATTACAAGTGTAACCTTAGCTAAGCCTCATTTGTTTCAGGCATCACTCTTCAATTTTTTCTAAAATATGCAATTTCTCCATCTGAAAGTCACTTTTCAGCCAAATGACCTTGACTTGAAATATGATCTTCAAATTAAGAAAACTTTATTTAAAAAACTCACACACAGTAGTGTAAATGGCCAGTAAGTCTCCCAACAGTAAACAGGTAACTTCTCAAGAATAATCTCTAACTCAGTATGGTTTTTCTAAAATCCATTTGGCTAGGACTCTTTTTGTAATCCACAAAATTTGTTTGAGCATTCAGGATAATGTTTTGGCTCCATTTCTCAACAAGTATTAAATGTGAAAATGAATGATACATTTCAGAGACATATCATCTCCCATCTAGAATTCACCCTGAAATTAGCCAGGGACTTTATATTTGAAGTTTGTAAGTGAATGTAAATCAGGTTCAGTATGAGTATGATATTAAAATGATGATTTAAAGACACTTCAAAGGATAATTGAAAGCTGATTAATCTAAATTTTGTTTCATGTCTTTTTCCTTTGTGCACTGAAAACCATCACAGCTTCCTGCAGTTGCTGCTACAGGACTATTTTTCAAGAACATATTTCTCTTAGCTGAACTTTGCAGTTAAAAAGAACGTAATTGCACAAGTAGTATAAAGTAGTATAGGCTGTTGCAAGTTTTCTCTTCCAGACATACTTGCAGTTTACAACCAGCGCATTTTAAGACGGATTTACCAGTAATATCCTCTTCTCTGTCCATCTCTGCAGCCCTCTCACCAAGTATCACCTGCTGGAGCCATACACTTGCTCCAGTCATTTGAGAGAGAAGTTCAATATAGTAGAGCCCCATCCTGCACATTGCCTACATCTCCAGCTATGCTTCCTCATTAGAAAAGCTTTTCTGATTAGGTCAGGAGGCTTTAGAGCACTATCCGTCCTACACATAGTTGCTAGTAAGGGTGTATTTCATAAGCCTTATGTTCAAGAACATCATCGTGGGGTCCCATCTGATCTCCACCCACAGTACAGACAACAGAATTTCACCCAGTGGTAACTTGCTTTGAAGTCACTGACTTAATGGTTTATACCAAAACCTTATCTTTCAGAAAATATCCAAGTTTGGGTAACAGATCTTTTCTCTCTGCTAAGCTTATTTTAAAATATATAATTGCCCTTTTCCTTTCTCTGTGTCCAGTTGCTTGAAATTGGATGCTTGTAACAGTTTTTAAGAAAAATTGGCCACACAAGATCTGTTTTTCTGATCTAATTAACAAAGAAAAATAATCTGTAGGCTTGCATTAGCCCCTTCTCTTAGAGGGAGGTGTAGTACCCAGTACTTCATGGACTCTCTACAACAAAAAGAAGCAAACTTTAGTCGAGTTTTTTTCCCTCCTCGGCTACGTTTTCAGAAGCCCGTGCTGCTCTAGGCACCATCCAGAGTCCGTGTTGTACAGCTAACTGTGCAAAGGGTAATTTTAGCTTGTCTTCCATTCCCTAACCGATCACATAGCAAGTGGTGTGTTTGAGAGAGGCCACAAGAGCCCCCCGAGCTGCAGAGCTGAGTGTTCACACGCACCTACACCACGCATAACACCAGCGAACACCATGTCACTTGTCCAATTTTTACACATACTGCAGCTGAATACTGAAAAGGGAGTCAAGAAATCACCTGCTTTTGTTTGCAATTTACACACACGTAGAAGTACACACAAAGAGAGTATACAGGCCAACAGTAAATAAAATAAATAGATCCTATAGCAATGCAAAGTGCAGAGTAGGCCACGAGTCCAATTATTATAGTTTAAAATATGTCCATTCTCAAAACAATTTGAAAGAAAGAGAACGCAGTAAGACTTTACTAATGGAATAAGTTCCCTCAACACAGAAGGCTTTTTTCTGCTCCAGCTTTTTTCTTTACTAGTGCTGAAGCATCCAAGCGCTTGGTCAGCCCTATCACATTTTTGACTGCATGTGGTTTTTTTCCAATGTACATCACCTCCAACTGCCAATACGCCACCTGACCGGATGTGCACTGTCAGTTCATCTTTATTGCCTCGTTCCCTGCCCCAATTCTTCTGCAAAGGTTACCTGAGCAGCAGAAAACATACAAGCAGGACACAATCTGCAGTTCAAAATAATCTAGTTCCTGCAATGCCAAGACAGTAAAGTAACATAATATGCATTTGTAAATGAAAATTGCACTCTATACTGCCCTCTTAGCACAGGAATACCAGCAATCTTGGTGCTGTTCCTGGCAGGACTGTACGACAGATGCAGAGGCAGGAGCAGACCAAAGCACTGATAACCTAGGAGAAAATTTAGATGGGATAGGGCAGAACCAGCAAACAACTGCTACTGAGAAGATTAGTACAAATAGATGTGTCACCCGTATTTATGCATCTCACTATCTAACGCAGATCAACAAAATCCACATCATTAAAATGCATACATGGTGTTTACTGAATATATAGCATGTGGAATTCACAACTCTGATCCACTTTATCAGATGCCTATGAGAAAATGTTTAAAAATTTATTTAAAAAGCAAATTATTATTTCAACAGCAGAATTTTGTATGGAACCTCGAAAAAAAAATTTTTTTTGATGAACTACTTTATTCCTCCACAGCAAATTACTTCAGCTTTATTTCAGTAGAGGCTATTTTGCAAATGCAAAGAATAAATGAATCCCAAAAGCATTACAAAACTTCCGCTGTAAAAATGTAAATGGATTATCCCTCCATTAATATATCACTAAACAGCAACACTTTAGAAGCAATCATTCTCCTGTTGCTCACAACATAAAAGCCAAATGATAGTTTCTCCATAAATCATCTGGCTATTACAAGATTAGTGTAAAAAGGTGTTGGGTCTGAGACAGTAAAGTCTTTAGATCATCTTGCAAGCAGGTTTACAAATGCCACACAGGTGTTTTCATCTCTTCTATGCTGCAAATAATGTCCAACATTCATTCATATGACTCTTTTAGAGAAGAGCAGATTTTGGCACTAGATCTCAAGTGCTACCACCAGCTTGCATCTACTTGATTTTCCTATAATAGCAATTAAAAGTACAAAGTAACTTTTCATATTCTTTTATTACAGCTGTCCTGTAGCACATCTTTATGGAGGTGTTGGGCCTCCTGCTAGAGTGGAACCAAGCTTCAACGCCAGTAAAGAGAGAATTAAGAATAACAGTGTTTTAAAACGTATTTGTGACTTTGTGAGGCCAGCACCAAGACAAATTTATTTACAGAAGCATCAGTTGCAGCAAACAACAAGAGTGGTTTCCTTAAACACAAAAACCTCACAGTGGATAGGAGATGTTTATTTCTAGGACTAGACCAAACTATATGCCTCTCCAATGTTAATTCTCCCTCCCCAGTGAAATGAAAAGGGCAATCTCTTTTTTTCCTATATAACTGATCTAGTTAATTTCTGATCACGCACTTTCCACTTCAGTAGTGTTTTTTCATGCCTGTGCCTAAAATGAAGACACACATTTTGTGTTTACTTTGAATTTCATTAACCAGCTAATTTGTACGTACTATGTCCTCTTTTCCTTTTATTCTGGGGCAGACTTCACATCCATGTTGCATTGCTAGGCTCAAAATTCACCTCATAACGAAGGCATTACTTCCCATAAAATTGTGGCTGTGGCTGATATGAGGATGTTTAAACACACATCACTTCACTCACATTTGTGTATGTACAAACAGACAATTAATACACACAGATACAAGTGTGCAGAAGCCTCTGCCTCCACTGGGAACTGTCACCTTTTTTCACTTTTCTAGATTTTCACAATCCTCAGCTCTTCTTTCCCATGCAGCAATTAAAAGAAGTAAAGTCTTTCAGGATCTAACTACTTGAAGAGAAGCTGCAATGCTTATTAATGACATCAGTATCCAGCTGAGGTCTGTGCGTGCTCAGTTTTACAGGGGTGTCAACACGATCACCTGGACTCCAGCACCACAGATATAAGTCCTCTGCTGTAATTACTGCAAAGGGGCTCAGAGTCATTCGGTTGAGGGATGAGGGACCAATGCTGGCCTTTGGCCACTTGGGCACCCATCCAGTCACAGCCTAACTGTGCCTGGTTCCAGTCTCCCAACATATGTTAGAGCACCATGGTTACTGCTCTGACTTGCACCAGCAGGCAGGAATCAGCAGAACTAGGGAAACCAAAGCTACGCTCTCTCCCCTTATTCATCCTATTATCATAGGCCGTGGGAAGAGGAATGTGTCCCAAACGTGATGACAGAGGCTCTACACTATCAGGGAAGTTGTATACCGGTAATATAATGGAGCAACCTCCTAGGAGCTGACAATGCCATAACATATTTGTCATTTGATTCTTGTATATCCCTAGCGGCACACTTCAAACACTGAACACTTCAAGCTTCCAACCTTTCTTGTTTATAATTTCTTTATAGCCAGAGAAGTATAGTCTTGCACAATAGTAAGCAGTATCTTGCCACGTAATATAAAACTGCTGATCATATCTATTTACTAGGTCAAGAAAGCTAAGTTACTTCTGCTACAAATGCAGGACTAAATGAGCCATACAACATTATAGCTGTATTTTCATCTGCTTTTATGTATCAGTCAAAAAAGTGTTTGCAAAGTTCTGAGTACAAAGTATTTGCTGCCAGTGATACTCAAAAAGAGGAAGAAAGCACGTATGTTGATTTTAGGTCACAGGTTGACTATGCAGCCTAGGGAGTTAGAAATTGTCTCTTCCTTTAAAGTATAAACTGAGCAAATTTGATATGCAAGTCACAGAGAGGGAACCTTACATTGTCGTTTTTACAGTCACTATTTCCTGACTCACTTTCATTGGACAAAAACTGCAATTCTCTTTATACCATATGATCTTTCAGATCAAGTTTGTGTATTTGGAACTCTCTTCTCCTTAGAAACTTACATTTCAGATCCTTGAAGCACTGCAAACTTTTCCTAGATTACTCTTTTTACTAATATTTCTGGACTATCTGAGCCAAATCTCAAAACCAGGCCCTTCTAGAGATGTGTTCTGATGCTCTTACTCACGTGGAATAATTCTTTATTTGTCGGTGGTCTAGTGTATTCATTCAGTGGGGAAAGTTAAGGCATTGCTGTCTGACCTTCAGTTGCGACTAATCCTTCACCGTATCACCAGATCTTTGCATTCCAAGGGCCATGAGACAAAGCAACAAAATTCTCCATCTTGAGCAGTAATTTTTTAACAGTGCAGGTTCAAAACAGGTAAATGGTTTCAAAATTCAACTGCTTCCTTACTGATAAAGGGATTTACACCTCCCCATTTCCACAGCACTCTCAGCCATCACTGGATCTGAACTGGTAATCTCAAAGTAAATGTTTTTGTGCCAGTTCACCAACTGATTAGTGTGGTTCCCCACAGCACTGAACAGGTGACAGGGCTGCTCCCTTGACTCCCACTTGATGACAAACTTTGAAAAGCATCAGAGAGACTCCCAAAATTGCTATTGAAGCATCTCAAAACAATCTGAGCACTATAAAGACAGGCTGACCTGCTGTTTAGAAACCTACTAGCCTACAAGGCTAGTAGGTTGATAAGAAGTAACAGTCCAGTCCAATTCTGTCTGGAAAGAGAGGCCTGGACACACAAATGCTAATCTGAAATGTTCCAATATAAAATCTCTCCTGAGATTAGGATAGACCTATCATTACAGTGGCATGCACAGTCTACCTCTGCTTAAACATACCTCAGTGCCCTCCCTGAACCTTCCATTCTAATCCTAAAACATAACCCTTTCCATATTTTAGTGTCACACTAGGTACCCTAGTTTCTTTTCGAGAAAGAAGGAATTTCTCCCTTAGACAATACATAACTAAGGCTTTATCAGTTAAAGGTGTACTCAGCTGCATAGTAGGTCAACCATTCTGCAGTACTCCACTCTGCGCACAGTATACAGCGAGTCAACAGTGTGAAACTACCCTGCATAATTTTTGGGAGGTATTTTCCTTCTAATGTGCCTCCTCAAGCTAGACTTCTGCGGTCTGGAGTGCAATTCTGCCATTCTCAATGAGATGTCCATGAAATCACAGTTGGAGTGACTAGTTTCTTACAGACTTAGGCTGGTACTCTTACAAAGATTGAGGACCAAGAAAAAGAAGATGCTCTTTCCCAGATCTGCTCTAGCAAAGGTGCTCTGCCATTAGCTCGACCTGGCAACACCATGTGCCAGCAATGGATTACTTACATTCTGTTGAGGGCTGCTGTAACACAGGCAATTAGAAAATAACATCACGTCCCTTCTTTATTAGCCTCAGTGGACTTTCTAGGGCATATTACCTTCATTCATCCTAGTCAGGCACCCTGTCTCGTACCACCACACAAGCTCTGTTACACACATCGCCACCTTAATCCTTGCCCTACTCTAGAGACAACATTGATCCAACACCCAAAATAGGCTGGCCATAGATTGGATCCCAAGGGAACAGCAACCAGGAGCACACTAGACAACTCTAGCAGCTGGCAACATGCACACGAACCTGCATAAAATTAAACAGCAGACCTGATCTCTACCCCATGCCTCAAAGGAACCATTTCCTTCCCTCTGTTCTCTCTAGACACAGGAAAGGTCACCTTACATGTAAGATACGATATAGTTGCAGGCAGTGTCTATTACGCAGCAGATGGATACTACTTAGTTTTGTATTCTTCTGAATACATGTCCATGTGCATCTACATATATCCTGTGTCCGCTTTATTTTTCGTGTCGCGGATTTTATCAGCAGCAGCCTGGAATGCACCTTTCAGAAAGAAAATTTAGGTCTTAGTACAGATCACTTTGGTTTCATGTAAACAAGTAATTGATTTGGGTTTCGGGACAGGCAAACGTCTATCTAAGGTGAATGATCAGCATTAACTTTTAGACCATATTTGGCCACCTGCAAGCCTGTCAGTGCTGACTAGAGGAAACAGCAGATTTCCCAGAATACGGGATATACCAATGTCAGTGTCCAAAGACTCAACCACCCAAGCCAGCTGGAGTATGTAATTTTTAACAGGATCTTTGAGTTAATAAAAGCTTCCCTGGTTACTGCAGACTAAATGTACAGACTAAATCAGATTAAGTGCTTCTCAAGAATTCAACAGACAAGTTAGCAAAATGAGATTTTCATATTCAGAAGTGAAATTCCAGCTAGAATATTTACTATAAAACTATGGACTAAATCACCTAATGCATGGTAACAAGGTTTATAACGTACAGGTCCTTCTGCACACAGGCCTATGCAGGCATCCCGATATTACTAGCTACATACCTTTGAGCTGCTTTATTTATAGATTTCTGAAATTAGACAAGAATGTTGGACTCTGTGAAACTACACATGAGTGCCACCTATACGCACAATTTTTGCAAGACTGGACACAAAGGTGACAGTTGTGCATAGATACCTAGACTACCCATGCCACTTAAAGGTATCACGTGCAGAATTCTGCAGATTGGAGCCACAGCATGTATTTGTACTGTGTGAGCTTACTGCCTTCTGCATATACCAAGTTTTATACTAGCAGAGCTCCACTTCATTCAGGCACCACTCCTTGGCCCCATGGGACTCAGACTTGGCAGCTGGGAAGGAGCCTCAGGAGCCCCAGGCAAAGGCATCACTGCAGCTCCCCTCAGAGTCCTTCAGATACTAACTGCCAAGTAAGTGCTGCATATATAAATCTCAGCTAGCTCAGGAGTAGGAAAGTCAGTTCAGGTAAGACAGAACCGTAACAGCCAATGATATTGCCACATGCCTTGCTTCCCTCCGCAAGCCTACGTTATTTAAAATTTTTAATAGGTGATTTGGTAGAGAAAAGAGATTGTAATTATCTGATGAGGCATTTCCAAGTCAGAAGCAGATATAAAATGAAAGGCGTATTGTATACTGTTTGTCAAATGAAGGCGCACATAATTCTTACTAGATTGTCTACTGCAATTTTTATTAAGAAACTCCCCAAACTAATTGGTATCAGTTTTAAATGGAAGCTTAAAATTGCCGTAATGAAAGAGTTGTGAAGTTTAAAATAATGAAGAAAGGAGTACATTTAACACTTGTTGAAGGAATATATGCTGTTAAGCAGCTGCAGAATAATCATCTTTGTTTTTACAGAATTGGTAAGTGTGTGACAGGATGAATCAAATTCTGATTACATCTTTATCAATAAAGATTCTCAGTAAGTCCTGATGAAAATGTTTGCAGTCTAACACCCCAAGGAAACAAAAAGGCTGAACTTAGAAACTTCACGTTCAGTTATTTTTATGGAACACAAGTCAGACAAACAGCAAGCCAAGTTTTTAGAAAATTGATTCTGTACTTTCACACTTGGTTTTAAAGTTGGCAAGACTCTCAAAAACACAGGCTAAGTTTGGATGGCCATAGTAAAAGAGCTCTGGAAAAAAAAAAAAATCTGTTGATAAAACTGGCTGCCAAATCATGCCATGTAGGAAATCTCCTATGAAAGCAGAGATTAAACCTTCAGAGAAAAGTAACAATCTTCTTTGAACACGACTTGATTTAGCCTAACGCCTACCATTGTCCATAGAACAAAGGAAAGTGAAATTTTGAGGTCGGAATCTCTCTGGTGCCTCATGGATGTGCAGCAGGGAGCAGAAGCTTGTTTTAGCACATACTCATGTAAGGAGAAAGAACAGCAAGGCAAGTGAAAGGTGAAAGAGCGCCTAGCCTTCTCACTTCTGCCGGTTGGGTTTTTTGTAGTTAACTGTACATGAAATTTGCAACTGAGGCACAGCAAGACAGTTTTAAATCCATAGTACTGTATGATTTTCAAACAGGTTGTCAGGACTGCGTCTTTCTGTCTGAGTAACTATGATCTGTCTTACGCCCAGAACTAGGAAATACCTGTCCAAAAAAATATGGAAAACAGACGTCGATGCTAGCCACAGTATCGAAAGAAGTCCTAGAGGCACAAACCACTGCAGAAGACTGTGACATGCACAGACCTTTCTTGATTTTCCTTGTAACAGGGAGATTCATTGCATAGGAAACGTGGGGAATAAATCTACTGCCGCCTTGGCCATCTCCCCAGAAAAGGGAGATTTTGCAGGTAAAACACAGAACTAGCAGTCCCATCCCTGGAAGTCTGCACTAAAGATTGTCCCCAGCACTGCATGTCCTCCAGTAAAATGGTTTCCAAATTTGTAATCTGATTTGGACAGAGCTGCAATGGATTAACATTAAAATGACTCACTGAATCACTGTTCCACTGTTAAAGGTACCTAAGACAGAAGAGAAGAAGGTTTCTTAAAAAAAAGGAAGGCAGAACCAAAGTCCCATTCAAAGTAATAACAGTAATCACAGAATCACAACTGGGAGTCTAGTTTGCCCCTGAATTCATAAATCAAATTATTATTTTTCCATTTAGCAGTAATCTTTATTAAATACCACCATTTACAATTAAAAGCACCATCATAACTGAAGAGAAAAACATCTTTAAAGTAAGATCTAGAGATAAAGTGTTATTCAAAGGTTGTGAGGGGAAAAAAGCCATACAAGAGAATTTTTGATAGCTGAAAAGCCTGAGTAAACAAACCCACTGTTGGAGTGAGGAAGGGGAAGCCAAGAGGAGAAAGAGAAGTGTGAGCTGGTAGTGGAGTAGAGGCATGCTGGGTCAGCAAGACAGTGGGAAAAATGCGTAAAGAATTTTGAAGAGGATTTTATTAATCCTTCACAAGTTAGGTGTGTTTGTTAGAAACCGATTAAAACAGGGAGATTCTGTTTCAATAGTTTGATAGGTTGTTGCACAGGCAACATGTCCATTAATTATTTGAGCACTTTCAATCAAAGATTTTATGTGTGAAATAATGGGGTTTACATGGTTCACAGAAACAAAGATATACCTAGGCAGATGCAGAATACAGAATACAAAAAAATGCACCAGAGAAACCTCAGCATTGCGAGTGACCAACCAATTAACATGCTGTCACTTTAAGGGTGCTTAAAGCCTCCTCATTCCCCATGCCAAGAGATTTCACACAGTGCTTTTGCAGTAGTTCAGCTGAATTTCTTGCAAGATCAAGGCCTTTGCCAATAAAATATACCTCTATCAGTACTAACTCAATAATCATTATCCTTAGTAGAGCGGTGAGTATATTTTCATCTTCTGCTAACTACACTGCCTACATAACCAAACCTCCATTCAATCATGTGGACAGGTGCTAAATAAAGGTAAGAATTTGACAAAAATGCAATAGCTTCTCCTAGGTTTGAGGTTGGAGTTGAGTACGAGGGGTGCGTATGGTCAGAAGCCTGAAAGGAGAGAACTCAACCAAAATCCAAACTGCAACCCAGAAAACCTAGGGACTTCTGCTCTATGTTTTCTGCCTCCCTTCCTCACACAGGAAGACAGATAGTCATTCTGAAGTACATTTTGATCTTATATTAAGATTGTTCATCTTGAGAGAAGAAAGAAATTTCTTCTTATATTGAGAACAATAATTTATGGGAATAACTTCCCCAGGGACGTGGTAAAGTCCCTATCACTGCAGGTTTTCAAGATGTGATTGGACAGAGTGCTAGATAACCTCATCTAGGCTCCTTTTCCCAGAAAAAGGTGGACCAGCTGATTTTTCAAGGTCCTTTCCAACCTGGGCTGCTCTCTGATTTTCAACAAAATAGGAAATTTGCAAAATTAGAATGCTGAGAGACATTTTTGTAAAGGTAAAGTGTAATAATCCGGCTGAGAAAGAGGTATGGGATGATCAATGCAACCTGATACAGGACTTTGAGTTAGAAACATCCTATTTCTATGTCTTGTTGAGCTCTCCATTTGAAACAGTCATTACTCTCATTTAATACACTGTGAGGATTAGAATAATGTTGATAGTGATCTCTCTCACAGGGTGTTGTGAAAACTGATTTGTACACACATATTATTTGAAAAATGCAAGACAGAAGAACAATGTTATGCATTATTAGCACTGGTAGAATAGTTACACAGTTTTATATTAACTCAGCATTACACATACAGCTAGTAAATTGCTACTCGAAAGGTCTCTTCTCGTTCCAACCTTCCTCCCAGATTTCTTCCAACTCCCAAGCTGGTTATTGAGCAAGTTGTAATGTCATTTTAAAAGACTAACAGGCTTCCCTAGGGGAAGAAAAATCTGAAGACAAAACATCACAAGTAAGTTCTCCCATTAAAATACCTCTATGCAGAGACACTTACAAAAGCTGAAATAAAATGACAGTAGAGGCAATGGCATTTCTGGTTTTAAGCTATGCTTAAAATGACCAAGAAATGTAACCCTATATAATAAAAGAGGCCAGTTTTACAAGACTATCTCCTGACTGAATTAAAAAATACATTTGCGTGCTAATGAAAATCCACAAAATTGCAAAAAATGATTTTTTTCCTCATACATATTTTTCAAGTAGAAAACACCAGAAATCACGTGCCATTAAAACTATCACTGTGATAGGTAATTACCTGAGCACCATAGCCAATAGACTCTTCTGTGTGAATAAAAGAAACAGAAGACAAAATTAAACCTACTATCTAGTCATAATTTAGTGTTTCATGACTAAATTTATTGAGCCCTTTTTCACACTTGACCGACACACTTTGATTTCACAATTAAAGAAAACTAAATTACTTGAAATGCTGTGCAATTTTTCCTACAGGAGTAAACCAGTATTGTCACCCTGATCATTGTCACCCTGTTCAGGCGGGTAGAGAATTTGTGCAATGGATTTCCCCATCCACCTGCATTCTTCTAGTCCTTGAATAAAACTGCAGCCTTATGGAGAAATGATTAAACATGTGTGCCTTCAGCTCTCATACAACGGTTCAATCCCTCATTTTTAAGCTAGTTGGGCTCCTGTTTCATTTTAATGACCACGACCTCCTCCACCTATGGTGAAACCAGGACTCAGAAGTCCCCATGCCCAAAAGAAACAAATTCTTCTGAACCAGGACTGTCTTCTGGCCAAGTATTTTATTTATATCTCATTAAACTAATTGGCATTCCAGTTCCCATTCAGTTCTCCCCAGTTTTTAAGGTGCTGTACTGTGTTTGTAATGCTAATGGTCCAGTTCAGCTTGCTGATCTACCCAGCAATGCTACTGCTCCCCTGCACCTGGTGCCACAGGTTTGAAACACAACAGAAGTGTTGTCTTTAGCCATAAACGTTCCAGATCATGCTCTCTGTAATGATAGACTGATCTGACTGATCAAAAATGTTGACTGTAGAGAAAAATCCTCAGGTAGCTGGACACAGAGCTCAGCAGCAAAGGAAAAAAGAAATAAATATAGAATTAAAGATAAACAGGGTAGTGATGTAGAACACAAGGAAGATGGAGGCTGGAGCACAGGCCCTGTGAGGACGGGTAGTGGAGCCTTGCCGGAGGGGGACACAGCTTGAGAGATCTAATAGCTACCTTTCAGTACCTGCAAGGAAGTTATGGAAAAGATAGTCAGCCTCTTTACAGCAGTGCACAGCATGAGCATGAGTGACAACAGTAAATCAAGATTAAGTGAGGTTCAAATCAGATATTTGGAAAGACTTTTTCACCATGAGGACAGTCAAGCAGTGGAGTAGGTTGCCCAGAGAGGCTGTGTGGTCTCTATCCTTGGAGGTTTCCAAGAGCAGACTGGATAAAAACCTGAGTGACCCAGTTTGAAGTCAGCATTGACCATGCTTTTAGCAGAAGGTTGGATGACACAACCAAAATCAGGAACGGGTCAGTAGCCTCAGGGCATGGGAAAGGCTGGAAAATGAGCCAGGCAGGGGCACGAGCACATGCCTCCTCCAGCGACATAGCTTCTGGAAACAGGGATTTTGTCTAGGTTTGAAGGAGTACAGAGAGACGAGTAGGTTAAACAGTTTCAACAGTTTAAACAACTTATTTTAAAGGCAATACTAAGCAATACATTACTAAGCACTAAGAAATAATCTCGAATTCTTTAGAATTTTATTAGGTACAAAAATAATCAGGTTACAGAAATGTATCAGTGTTCGAAGATAATCACTTTAAAGAGTCCACAATTTAATAAAAAAAAATGTAATACAAAAGTTTACTATACAATTTAAAGTCATCTTGTTTAAGTCTCTTTTTTTGCTGTGTAAGTTCTACCTGAAAAGGTTATTTTTTCTAGGCGATTTTGTACGAATGATACAGAAAAATCTCCTTCAGTCATGTTTTCTCTGAGGTCCATGACTGCCTAATTTGCACTCATACAACAGTGTCCATTTCAAAAACATACCCACCAAGTTTTCCAGGCATAGAACCAGAGAATCATGGAATAGTTTGGGTTGGAAGGGACCTGTAAAGGTCATGTAGTCCAGCCTCCCCTGCAATGAGCAGGGACATCTTCAACTAGATCAGGTTGTTCAAGTCTAGCCTGACCTTGAATGCTCCCAGGGATGGGGCATCTACCACCTCTCTGGGCAACCTGTGCCAGTGTTTCACCACCCTTATCCTAAAAAATTTCTTCCTTATATCTAGTCTGAATCTTCCCTCTTTTAGTTTAAAGCCATTACCCCTTGTCCTATTGCAACAGGCCCTGATAAAAAGTTTGTCCCCATCTTTCTTATAAGGCCCTGTAAGTATGAAAGGCCACAATAAGGTCTCCCTGAGCCTTCTGTTCTCCAGGCTGAACAACGCCAACTCTCTCAGCCTGTCCTCATAGGAGAGGTGCTCCAGCCCTCTCATCATTTTTGTGGCCCTCCTCTGGACCCGCTCCAACAGGTCCGTGTCTTTCCTGTACTGAGGACTCCAGAGCTGGACTCCAGAGTGGGGTCTCACCAGAGCAGTGTAGAGGTGGCTCTTTGGTTTTCTATGCAATAGTGCTACACTGGAAGTTACTAATAAGCATTATCATGCACAGACTGTGGTTAAGGTGATGACATAAACAGTTTTCTTTCAGATTGAAAGCATCAAGCAATGGAATGCTCATCTGTGAAGTGGTGGTTAAAACAGTAAGAGGGTACTGCCCAAAATGCAGCACAAAGTGAAGTCAAGCCATAGACTAAGGGGCTTCCTTTGTTTGGGTTGACTCTAGTGGGATGGAGTGGTTGCAGCTCTTTGAATCCTGTATAAGAAAAAAGTTAGCAGAAGACCAGTAACTTTTGAGAGCCGTAGTGAATATGGAGCTGAGAGACCACATGGACAAGTCAGTGGAACACTGTTCCCACTGGGAAGACAGGTCTAGAAATCACAAGCAAAGAAACTGCCCCGTCTCTTTGTCCCTACTGCATTTGCAGAAATAGACCTTCACAGGAAGAAAGGTCTGGCACAGTCTTTCAAGGACAAACAACTCAGCAAAGTCCCCAAAGTCCTCCTCTTTCAAGTCCAAAAAGAGGCAATACAGAAAAATGACACAATTCTAAAAAGTTTATCTTATAAATTCTGAAAGCTGTAGGTTAACTCACTGCTTGAAGAAGCTGGTAAAATTTTCCTGGAGTCTATTTTTCTCCAGTGCCAGTACCAATACCCCCAGTTCCTCAGGAATGTTGGGACCTGAATCATTAATAATTTAATGGAGAAGGAGGAATTTTGTCAGATAATCAAGAGGAAAAAAACACTGCTTTACTCATTTTATTATGTTCAAGAAATGCACAAGTCCATTTGGATGTTTAGAAGAAAACTGCAATGGAAAGTGATACTTTAAAAAAAAAAAAAACAAACCCAAACGGATTTCCAGTCATGTTTAAAATACAATCTATGCCATTTCTTCTTTTTTTCATAGGTGCTAATGCATCACTGAGCAACAGGAGTGCAATGGGGAGTTAAGTGGCAGGGAGGAAAAGGGGACAGTGTAGGGACAACTACTCACTGTTACGACAGCTATTGATCTTGAAAACACAGGCATGACAGCTGTATACAGTATTTTTTGGGCTATGCAGTTCATCCATCATTTACTCCTCAATCTAATCTCCAAACATCCTGCCATTACCCAATTCCCATCAAGCTGTGCTAAATGACTCTTTCCGCAGAAGCTTACAGGGCATGACCTGCTCCTCCTCTGCCGGCACCGCAGACGTGTCTCTGTCTATTTGCAGCCCTGACAGCTTTCTACAGCCATCCTTAGCATCATTTCAAACCAAATTCTTTCTGTCTCCTTTAGAATTGCAGGACAGGCAGACAACAGGGAAGTGGGAACATGTTAATTGCAAATTAGCTGTGCTGCAGGTCTTCCCCACCTCACTTTTATCTCATCAGTACCTTCTCACCCCTTCCTCTTCTGGCTGCGCTAGTCTGTGTCTTGATTGAATTCACAAAAATGCTTGGAACCATTACTGGTGTGACAGACAAGCAGCAACCATGTTCTTGGCTTGAAAAAGCAATTTCCATTCTCTGTGTCCTAGGCATTTCTCAATCAAAGGAGCACAAAGTGGATTTAAACTCTCCCTTTACAGCACCAGATTTTAATGCAATCAGGTTTCAGGAGATCTGATTTTTTAAAAATCAAACAACTGATCGCAAAATATGGGGATACAGGGAAAAGAGGGCAATAGCCTGCAGCAAAACCACCCAGATTTCAAAGCCCTGAAAAAAAATATCTCAAGTTACTGAATTACACCATACAAGATGAACAGCTGTGTTGGGCCAGACCAAAGGCCTGTATAGCCCTGTCCTGTCTGCAACGAGAAATATCCCCCCTGCCACACAAACTCAGACACAGTTAAACAGTCTTGATAAGTGGATACCTTAAGGTAAAAATGAAGGCAATGTGTATGTGTATTAGCACAAGCCTCTAATACTTTCCTGGGCTCCAGTCTGTTTTCAACACAAAGCAGTCCTGAGATGCATGTTGCTTTTATGTATTTTTCATGTCTCAGTATACTCCTCTGCATTAACTCATCCAGTCTCCCCACATGAACTTTTGGCATCTATGTCATGTTCCCGCAAGGGGTTCCAGAGGGCCCTGGACCTCATCCTGTTTGCTGTGAAGCTGGCTCCTAGTAGTTTCTAGTTTGTACTAGAAGCAGCTATGAAGCCATCCTTCTCTACCCATCCTCTCCAACCCACACATGATTTTCTAGATCTCTAACATATTCATCCACCAAACCATCTCTACCAAAATTGGTTTTCTCAATCATTCCTTTGCTCTGATTATCCCTGTCAATTTTCTCTGAACTTCCTGCATATCCTTGTTGAAATGGAAATCCTAGACTGTGCGCAGCATTCAGCCTACACACAAAAGGGAGCATGAAAGCCCACAGCCTCATTTCCTGGACCGCATGCCATCCAAGGACTGGTAAGATGGCAGCAGCATGGTAGAGCCACAGCTTCCTATTCTTGCCGCTGGGTATCAGCTTTCCAAAGATGAGAGTGGAAACAGGCTTACAGCACATTCACATCAAGAGCAGCACAGAATAAACAATTCCTTTGACAGGTCTCAAGGTGGCCCAGTGGGGATGTGGGGCTGCCCTCCCGCCCTCCCTCTCCAGTGCTAACCTGCCCCATGGCACCAGAAGTGCTACGCACGCTTTGCAAATACATCTCTGTTCCAGGGACAGGGCTGTATGCATGCATCTCTCTCTCACTGACTGTGCATCCAGATCTGTCTATAGATCTGAAATCATGTTTATTTATTTCAAATGAGAATTCCAATTATAGCACCAAATTATTCTGAGGGGGTAACAACAAAGATGCTGCTTTCAGTCCAACATGGATTTATTTCAAAGCGATTTCCAACATGCTGCTAAGCAGCAGAAGTTGTAGAATTGTACAACACAAGGCGGGCTGCCAACACTGAGCTCTGCTGCAGCTGAGCAGGCAGGAGTTCAACATAAACAAAAATATCTGAAAATGAAAACTGGGGGGAAAGGGAGGGAAGGGGGCTAGACACCCAAACAGGCAGATGCCAATGCTGAGAAAGAAAACCCTAAAAATCACAAAAACTTTTTCAGCAAAAAGGGAGTATACCCCCTATTTAAAACACAGCACAAAGAAGCATCCCAAAATGGGCTTGTCCCAGCACTACTAGGAACTGTGAGAGACAGCAGAAGACTTCAGATTCAGCTGCAGCTAAGACGAGCTACTTAGGCTTAGAAACTGGCTACACATTTTCAGAAGGTAAGAGCTCAACCATCAGTGTGGCTGAAACTGAAGCCCTCCAGAAAGCAGGAGCAGAATTAATAGCATATGTTCTAATTCTTATTAAAAGTACAGCATTTAGCTCACAGAGCTAATTGCTTGAAAGTTAAGAGAAACTCTTTAAGTCACCTTTGCGACTTTGATTCTGGCCTCAGGTGTCTGTGCTACTCCCTGGGAAAGGCTATAGAACTGTAATTTCAGAGATACTTTGGAATTACGAACTTGTGTGATCCACAACCATAAAGTGGAAAACTAAAGTTGAACAGGTCTGGCTTTGCAGATAATTTACTTGGCTTATATACTATGAAAACATCTGCTCTGTTGAAACTGTAGTCAAAGCTAACAAAACACGCGTTCGCTAGAGACTGCTCCTTGATGAGCTCTGTAGCCCCAGCCCAGGGAGCAGCAATGGAGAATCAGCTGCTGGAAACTCTGCTGGAAACAATGGAGAGATGGACACTTCAGGCAAACACTGGGACCAAGGGCTTATATGGGGGGTGGAGGGGTGGTGTCACAAGAACTGAGCTCTCTGCAATGCTCCCAGGCCACCAGAATAACTGCTTTGGTAACGAAAGGGCAGTTTTTACTGAACTGTTACCATTAGTTGCTATTTTGTGGCATCAAAACATTGCACCTCAGCAGAAGTTCAATGGAATTTCAGGGAAAAGGCACCTAAAAAGGCACTACTGTAACTGAGGAGCCAGGCTGAGCTCAGGGAGCACTGGAATGAAAGGTCTTAGAGGTTGCCTTAAGGAGGTGGCAGGAATTTCCCTTAAAAAGTGTCAGGCAAATATATTTTATTATGGCTTTGCTATGAGTTTCGCATATAATTTAGATAGTGCTTTCTCAGCCTGTTGCCCACAGACCACTGAAATGACCAGAGGAAAAAAATATGTGCTTACTTCTCCACACACAGAAATGAAGTGCGAAAGAAAAAAAGCCCCACAACTGAGCTTTCAAAGTCCAAGCTTTTTGTTGAAAATAAATTAAAAAAAAAAACACTTGAGGCAACACTACCGAAGATGAAGGGTGGCTTTATCTTTTGTTCCTATGTTTTGATCCCAACCTCTAGTCCAGCCTTTGACTAAGAGTACACAAGAAGCACTGGTAATAAAGATAGGGTAAATAATCAGATTACAAAATTTACTGCTGAAAAAATAAGCAGAAATAAAATCCAGCAATGTAATAGGCAGTTCATCACAGGAAAACCCATCACACCATCCCCCAAAAGATCAAGAAATTTGCTCAACACAAACACGGTAAATAAAAGCTAGACTCTTCCCAAAGGAACAAGAAAACCAAAACACTTAAAATACTATAATGCTAGCATAAAAGTCAATGTCATGTGCTCACCGTGGATACAATCTTGCTCTGATCTCCACATTTAAAAAATATATGGAGGTAATAAAGGGTCCTAGAGTCAGGCAGCAAAAGTTATTAGTCAAAGACAGACAACTGAATTAGGAATGACTGACAAGATCAAGGCTGTTCATCTGAAAGATAACAAGAGGACTGAATAAATACACACAATATAGTGAAAGTTAATTAGGAAGTACTTTTTACTCGCTCTCTTAATACAAAGTCAAACAGAACTAAATCACATTTCAAATTGATACTTTGTTTTAAAAACAATGGGTGGATAACCCATGGAACTCAGTGCCACAAAATACAATTGATGCCAAGAATCAAGAGGATTAAACAGCAATTGTATACGTATACAAATAATCCCCGCAGTTCCACTATAAGCAATCACTAACAGACGGAGATTAGCAAGATGTTCTATAATGGAGATATCATTTCCTAACAGTTTAGGAAAGGTTTCATACAGTGCCCTCTGTAGCATTCTAGAGTAGCTACTGCTGACAACGTGACACCCAACTAGGGTGGGATTACTCCAGCATTCCCTGTGTTTCGGCGCTGTTCTGCCACCAGAACTGTTCAGTGGCAGCAGGTACTACGTGCATGCCAGATTCTGCATCTGAAAGGATGTGCATATCCTTGAAGCCATGTTTGGGCTGTTATTAAGCAGCCTTGTTTCGAAAAGTCAAACTTTTGCAGTTAAGGTAAACTTCTTGTAATTTCACTTAGAGCCCTTCCTAATGCTTAAGCAAACTAGTCCTCACTTTTTGGTCTTCTGAGAGTTTATTTTCCATTCTGTCGTTACATCTTTTAATTTCATGTAAAAGTTATTAATCTTGTTATTTTTTTCAGACCCAGGAACTGATTGTAGATAGGAACAAAAACAAGAACAGTACACTTTGATCACATCTTTGTGACACTACATAAGCAAACTCACAGAGGCTCTTCCAAAGCAAATATATTCATTTTTAGGATGGGGTCTCCCAAAAGTACTAAGATTATTTGTAAAGAGGGTATCCTTCAGTAATGGAAACGTGATAGCCCTCTCAGCACCCCTAAATGCCTGTCAAAGGCAAAAAATAAACCAAATAACGTGATGAAGAAATCTGTTTCCTAGCCACACAAACCTGGCAATATTGCAATAAAAAGTGAAAGTTCAACTTGTCAAAGTCAGCAATGGCAAGTTACCTCCTCCCTTCCTTCCCAGCTACACACTTGTAAGAGTTGACATTGTCATATCTCAGGGAAAAAAAACCCATTCTTAGTTATAACCGTAGTTGCTCTTTCACGTTCTGTAACTGGTTGGTCTGGTGCTACAACATGAGAAAATGTGATAATGAATCTGTATTTTTATTTGCCCTTAATGAAGCTGAGGATGACTGATTTGTCAGTCAGAGGCGACCAGTTTTCACAACACACAAAAATGTCGCTAAGCACAGTGCAACTGTATTGCTACAACATCTACGTACCCTCTGTAGTTCCAAAATACCAGAAAACTGGAAGGACTTCTGAATGCAACTGCAATGCAAATCTCACTATTAACTACCACTTTACCCTACTGAGCAAATATCAGCATGTCCCTCCTGAATAACATGAGTATTTCTAACAGCAGTCATCGTATTTCTTAATGGAGAACTGAATTCACTGGCAATAAAGTCCAGGTTCCTGGAAGAGAAATGACGCTGTGCTCTCTGTAGACAGATTGGTTTTTAATGAGCAAGGGAAACACATGGGGCCTGATCCTAATCCCACTTAAGTCAATGGGATGGTTTCTACTGACTTCAATGGGTTTTGGATGGAGCTCTGAGGTCCTGATTTTGCATCTGTCACACTCCCAGCTTCACTGAAACCAGCAGGGAGTTTCAGTGTCACTCAAAGAAGAACAGTTCTTCGACAACTAATATTATCACTTTCTCCAACATGGAAATTCCCCCATTTTAAGCAGGAAAAAATCAATTGTTGAGAATTTCAGATTGCATTTATTTAAAAAAAAAAAAAACCAAACAAAACTTTTTGGGATGACACTCAGTAGGCTCATCTTGTGCCAACTTTGATTGTGAAGAAATTGCAGTTAAGTGCTCCAAATGTATTATAATCTTTTCCACTATCGCTTACAGGTGCCTTGCTGACAGCGTATTTTGTTTTCAAGTCTCCTTCCAGCACCAGACTGATCTGTTCATCTGGAACTGGTGGAAGGTGTTGGGACAAACTACTGGAACAGTAACTTACCATGGATGACAGGTTACACAGGACTTTTCCATTTACCGTCTATAATTGCAGAACAATTGTTCTTCGGAACTGTTTCACAGTGTTTCCTCTATTTGATACTCTGACCAGTCATGGATTTTAGCTCTTGCCCATCAAACTCACAACGGCTTTGGCTACTTGGTTATCACAGAATATATGCATATGTATTCTCTTCCTGTGGATGCTTCTTTTTATTTGTAATTAAAACAAAAATGACAAGCAAACAGTAGATATTCTCCATAACAGGATTAAAGAATAAGTCCAATTAGTTTGAATTTTTAAGTCAAAGCAGATCTATTTTATGAACAGGATTCCTGCCCAAAACAGTCAATAAATAAAAGAATAAGAGAGTTAAAGACTAACACGTGTTAACTTCAAAATGCTATGATCCCAGCCCAAGCAACATTCAGGTTTCTGGAGTAAAGTATTGTCACACTGAAATCCAGAGTAGAAGTCCTGATTGAAGGACCAAGATTTATCTCCTCTGAGCTAGAGCACTTTCTTGGTGTGTAGCATGCCACTTGACAAGACTGCTCACCCACTGCAAGTTGCTCCACTGGAGAGAGGAATGAAGCACAGAACAGGGAATACCTGGGTAGATAGCAGCTCCCAAGGACAGAGGTGGCACCTGAACACATTTGGAAGTCTAATTACTTAGCAAAAATAACATGCATGAATTGTGGTCACAATTATTTCTCATATGCACATTTTTTAAACTCTCAGCCAAAATTTTCAAAATATATAGGTGTTTGGTGAATTCTTTTTTGGTCTCATTTTCAGAAGTGCTAAATGTCAACTTCTGAGAAACAGGGTCCTTTAAAGCTTCTTAATTCAGTTACTGAGAAGAGTCATCAGTCATGTTTGAAGGTATCAGTCTTTTTCAGTTACGGTGCTTTTTCCCTGTGTCTTTTTTTTCCACCTTTGCTTTCCTTCAGCTTTCATTCCTGTCTTGCCCAATGCTCCAAGCAGAACTCAACAGTGGCAGAAATACTGCTTTTAAGGCAAGAAATTTCACCCTGTGAACACACTGCCATACTCAAAAACTAAACTGCAAGTTGAAAGGCAGTGAAGAGCCACTCTGAATCCCTGAATTATCCTGAGGCTTCACCTAGCTTGTGTTAATGGATAGGAACATTTGGTTTTTTGGACCTTTAAAAGATTAACACCATTAGTAACAAGAGAACCTCTTTGCTTTAACTTCTTCCATGTATGGACATTGTTGCTTCAGCTAGAAATCGACCATCTTACGTCCTGCTTTCTGTGTGTTGCTACAAGGATTGCAGATGAGGAAAACAACAGAAAGAGAATAGATGTTGAAACTGAATGTAGAAGAAAAAAAGTGAATGGGGGAAGAAATATTAATTACACAGAAGATAACTTCCAAGCAGTTATTGAATCTGTGTTATATATTGATTTGCCATTCTGCATTTGCCTAGGTTGATAGTTCTCCCTCTAGTACACAGAAATGTTCTTTTCTCCAGAGACATAATACACAATACAGAGAGATAATATGATGGAATTGACCTCATGTGATAGAGGGAAGATTAAAGAGAAAATAAGCATGAGCTCCAAGCAGATTTCAAATCCAGATTTACAACATATATAAAACTAGCACAACTGTACACTAGTGAAGCACATTAACTTACTTGTACTGTATCAGCTTAGAAACTTATCCCTAAAATATTCTCCACTGAGCTGAAAGTGGATTTACTTCAAAGTCAACACAAAGAACTGGGTTAGTAATCAGGAGACTTGAAGACCTTGAATTTGTAATGTTAAACATCTACCACTTTAGAATTGCATAAACACACACTCAACTTGGTGGCCCATAATGGCTATTATCATGATCTACTAGGTTAATATTCAATTTCACAACCAGTATGTAACTGTAATTCGTATTTAGAAAATGGACTGTAAAAGCCCAAAAGGACTCACTGAGGTCCACTGAGGAAACTACTGTATAAAAAGGGAAGTTTGAGATTGTATAGATATTCTATATATTTAAACATACAAGAAAAATATTGCTATACTAAAGTATAAGAAGACACCATTTAATCGACTATCCTGCTGACAGAATTGTCTAGTAACAGATGTTTCAGGGCTGTATAAAATAGAACAGTGATTTTATAAATACTGCAGGTCCATAATTCCTGCTGGGACTTCATCATGACCCCAGGCAGATGTCACTTACGTTCTGAAGCACAAGAATTGACAGCCTTTGCAATTTCGTGTAACCACAGAGGTTTATTTGCTTGAAAGATATCCAGTACTACAGATTTATTACACATCATGCTGCACATTTTAGTTTGCTTTTTTAATATTTCCTCTTGGACTAATACAATGGACAAAGACGGTCCTACTGGTTTCTTTCATCACCTTCAATTTTTTTAAACACTTCTCACGTATTCTCTTCCCTTTTTTCAAATGAAATTACATTACGTTCAATGACCTTTTTTTTTCCTCACATCAGAGTACCATCTTCCTCCAAAAGCTGCGTATTGAAATACTCACATATCTTCACTTCTTAAAACACTTTGAACAGGAGAATTTGCATTATGATCAAAAAAAGGTAACAAACCACAAAAGACGTGAAGGTTGATTTTTCATAGTGTCCCATTAAATTGTGGGCATTTTGGCTTTTTGGATACTCTATGAATGACAGCAAGGGCGTGGTTTTGAAACATTTGGAGTTCCCACAGTACCCAGTGATTTCAGTGGGAGTTGCTAACATTCAGAAGCTCTGAAAATAAGGACTCGTTTTATAAAGCCAAACCCAGGAATATCTGCATTAGCAGACACTAAGAAAAATGTCTGCCTAAGTGACACAACCCACAGTTAAACACTTGCCTTTGCGTAATTAAGTCTAGCTATTTACTTCAAGAAAAACTTGAATTTGCTGCACCATCTTAGTTGATTTTCACTTGCTCAATACACATTCCAACACAACTGAAGGCAACATTCTGACCTAAACTGGTAAATTTTTATTGTAGCTTGTCAGACATGCCACTTAACACTTCGGCCTTCTCTGTTTCGCTGGTCCACGGGATGAGGGTGGCCATATCTCAACTGAGAACCAAGAGACCTTCGTATATAAAGGTAATAAAAAACCCCACAAGAGCTACATTAAATCAGTCTTCATCTATCTCCTTTCTGGTGTTCATTTACAAAGTATGAACACAAACTATTCAAATGTTACAAGTATGAACATTCATTAATTTCCTTACTATCCATCTGTCCCAAATGTGTACTAATAAGCATGAAAACACTAAACATAAGTCTTTTCTTTATCCTTAGAATAATTTTTAAAAGGCACCCTTCCCTTGCATTTGCATGTGATGCCTGATAAATAATAGAACAGTTGCATGGTGTTAGTGTTAATATTAACGTTACCAGACAGCTTTTGAGAGAAGCAGTATAGAAATTTGAATTCCAGAGGAATTTGGAACGGCAGTAGTCACCATCCAGATGTACGCTTTGCAGCTCAGGTCCATCTCTATAGTATACAGATCTTATGGGGTACACAGCCCCATGAATTTCTATTCAATTTACCCAGAGATGAGGATGCTCAGCACTTGATAGAACTTGGCAACAATTTTCCTAAACGAATTATTTAAAGTTAACTGGTAGGTTAAAATAAAATATCCATCAGGCACAAAATAAACAATGGGAAGATACTGTGATCTGTTTCAGGAATGCTGACATTTGTTTGTTCTGTAATTAAAGAAAACCATTTTCCTCAGCCTAAATGTTGACATTTTCCAGCATGGAGATAAATAACCTTTGAGCTGCTTAATGCTTTGACTCAGCTTCAAGAAATTCTTCCTACCTATAGGGTTTCTTTCCCTACAAAAATGTGTTCTGGATCCATAAAATATAAAGAGCAGGATTAATTATTTAGTGCTAAATCCATTTCTCTTCTGTGCAGTAATACTAGGAAGTGAAGAGTAGCATATAAAGACTTTTTCCTCTCATCTTCCATCCATGCACCTTTACAGGATGTATGTTTGGCTGAATCTAGCCTAAGAATTAGGGACCTGGCCACCATATCGCCAGCCTCAACAGAATTCTGTGAAGGCCTTGTCAAGACATGAGTGCGAACACATACAGGCACTGCACACGAGCAATTCTCAACACACAGAGGACAGCAATGTCCTTGATCATCCTAAGAAATGCTTGGTGTGGCTGTCTCAGTACTGTGGCTGCTTTCTGTGGCCAGAAAGATTCTTGTAAGAGACAAGCAAACGGTACCATCTCTACCTTCCCATGCAGATCTCCATTCAAGAATTCAAGAGAATTTGAGAGAAACTCAGGATCAGCTACAGACGTGTTGCTTCTTCACCCTGCTAGGACACTACAGAAAACAAACATACCATACTTTCATGCTAAAGTTCATTCAAAAGCTGATTAAGGAGGAGTAGGGCAAGAGTTATACAAAAGACATGTCTATTATTTTAAAGTAAAACTAGGTTCAGACACAGATCTGAGACCTAGCCAAAACACATTTCCTTTCCTCACTCATATTCTCTTGCGGGGATTCCCCACCTGCAGCATGGGCATTCATCACCAGTGGCCTTGACAGGACTGGTCCACCTTGAATTCCTAGCATGCTGGGGCAGGATGGCCAGCTATGGCGTTATTGTGGGAGAATGGATGGGGCAGGAGTAGAGACTGAGAAAAGAGGGGAGGGGTATTGCATTCCACCCTCAGGCAGAGAGCAGAGCAGAGTGATGGGTGTCCCAGGCAACGGCAGGCAGAGACAGAGCAATGGCAAAGGCAGAGAAAACCACTTCAATGTGAAGCAGAAAGAGAGGGACAAAGCACCAGGTGAAAGAAGGACTCTTTGCCTCTTATACATAGTGAATTCCTTCCCCATCTTAGCTGCTGAGTAGAGCACTTTCAAAAGGCACTGCAAGATTAATCTGATTTCAAGCTATTCAGAGAACCCAGTATTTACAATCTAACAAATATGATTACAAAAGCTTTCACTCTATCTCTGACATCCTCACAGCCATTGTAATGCTTCTCAAACTCTAATATGCACACAATTATGTACTGTGAAAAACAGTAGTCGTCTCAACCTCTGGTCTACAAGGACAGTGATTCACTAGGATTTCTCTGAACTCAGAAGCACTCACAAGCCTATTGCTATCCCCTGTGCATCCTGTGGCAGCTGACTCCTTTAGCCATTTTTCACCAGCCCACTGCTTGTCAATAAATCACTGTGCTAATTCCTGTGACACCTCCTGTGAAGTGCTTTGGGAATTGTGGCAAAGATTTCTGGGCTGCATCTGAGAACTGGTGGTGAATGGCTGACTCCAGGTTGACATGATGAAGAAAGGTTAAGCTCTTCAGCCAAGCAGCCTCTTAGAAAGATTCATTGTGACTTCAGCTATCCCTTTTCTATACAGCAAGACTATCCTCTGCATCTGCCTGAATACATGAGGGAGTTGACATTTGTCTTCTGTGTGGCTCACGTACTTAAGTTTTCCTCTCTTCTCATTAACCGTGAAGGGTGATTACATTTCCTATGGAATATCACTGGTGATACATCACACTTCATGGCTGTGTTTCCCCCCGCTCCTCTAATGGGACCCTGTGGTTACTTCATCTTTTTGCTTTCTTGAATACCAGTCCTCCCACAAGCCTGTGTGTTAGCCACCAGCCTCCTACCAAAGAAGAATAATGGGACTCCTACTGAAGCTCATTAATAGTAAATTATTTTCAGTTAGTGAAGACTATTTTCTCGGCGAAGTCTCTGAAGAGCCAGGGACAGTACAGCAGAACACTGTCTGCCCCACAATTGATTTGAATACAGTGGTTTGAAGGAAACCTCAGACTTCAATAGCGAGCCACTAAGAACAGCTATTTGTATGGTGCCTGTCTGAACACTGAGGATAGGAGGGAAGGTAGAGTCTGTCTTTCCTGACCAGCTGATTATTCTTCCCCCCCACCCCCACCAGATGGCCTTCAAGTAAACATTGGCATCAGAGGTCTGAACTGGCAGTCACAAGCTGCGTAAAAAGTCGTAAGTCACAGAACTCATGCTTTATTGTATAAAGCAAGGATTTATTTTACTTTATTTTTTGTAAAACAAAGTCAAGGCATTTACTAGTATTTTTCAAGTCCATCCTTCTGGCAGATGAAGCAAGAAATGCCCAGCATAAACAGATGCCAAACAGTTCAAGTGCATGCTCTTTCTACAGGATAGACTTCTCTGTCCCTCCTCTCACTCCTCTCATAGTTCTTTATGACACTCTTAGATTTGGGCAGGGAACTGCTATTTGCGGGAATTAGGTATCTGAATCCACACTGGAATTCAAAAGTTCTAGGCCAAGCATTTAAAAACCTTTGAAGAGGATGCTTAACAAGAATATGCGGATAGATTTCAAGTCTACATAGGTACACATAATAAATATAGCACTGAAAAGGTCCACTTCCATATCAAACAATACTTTCTGGCTTGTGCTATAAAACCGTATGCTCATTTTTGCCATCTCTGACTTCACCCAGTAGATACTATAAAGAAGCTGGAACACAGCTGGTTGAAATTCAGAATTTCTAAAATAGCTGAAAAAGTCTTTTTTAAACAGAAATATGTGCATATTTACTTAATTCCCTATATTCATTTCAATTTGGAATGTTTTTGGTGGGGAGGAAAAGGAGGAATTAAAAGCTTTTCAGTTCAATTTCCTCAAAACCAGAAACTAGCAGATGGCTGCCCTGTGCCCCATGAACACCCCTGCTACTGCGCAGGGTATCTGGGAAAGCTAAGCTCTGACAGTCTCAGTCCTGGTGGGGAACAGCAGGGCATCAAGATTGCTAGCGTGCAAGACACCCTGGAGCCATGTAGCAATCAGTACGGCAGGGTTACCTTGTAGTTACAGACACGGAGCCCAACTCCGAGCTCCTTTAAACCTCTAGGCAGCCGTGATAAACAACTCACCGTCTCAGCCCTCAGATTATCTGGGCTCTGGTGGGACACGAGCAGAACACATATGTCTTCATAAAACATCTCTCTCTGGGCAGTCCAGTCTTAACTCTAAATGAATTTGGCCAGAAAGTCCCTGCCCGTCTCTAAGCATTCTCATAGGAGAATGGAGCTGTTATTTCTACACAGCTGCTGTTTAAAGGAGAAAAGGCAGGGAAGAGGAAGAAACTGAAGAGTAGTTGAGGCCACTGCGACTGTGAATCAAGCAAACACCACTGGCCATTGGGGCACAGGGGGAACGCCTGACACACGCACACACACACCCCCCAGAAGAGAAATGCACTTCAAAGCACACAACCTCCATTACATGTATGTTTTCTAAGCTGAAGCTCACAAGGCAAAAGAAATGACCGAAAAGGTTCTCATGTATGAGAGAAAACAGATGGCACTGCTCCTGGTTGGGACAAGAGAGGGAAAAGAGAAGAGGGGCCAAGGATACTACTGCAGTGCTTTAAGTAGCCACTATATAGTCATGCTATACTACGACAGCTGAAGAAAGGCTCAGAGGTCAAGCAGTACCTACTGACAGAGCCTCCCATGAACAGTTAATCTCTTGCAAAAATACCAGTCTTACACTTGACCAAATGAGAGAAAAAACATTCAGAGCTGGAGAACACGGTTCATTTATAGGAAACCGATTCTCTGCTAGCTACTGTCAAAAGCAGCGTCTGGGTTGTTTTTTCTGCACAGAAGCTGCTGCTGGGACTTTGCCAGTTCAGCAGTTAAAGGTAATCTCAAAGAATCCCTCAGCAAATTGTAAAGTGCTCAGGCTGAAGAACAACAAGGTGTTCAGGGACTGAACTGATTGTTTTAATTAGCGTAATACTAGCAGTGAGCAGTGCTTCAGAATTATTCTGCTTAATTCACCTGTTCCAGAAGCAAGACAAAACCAAGCCAGCTTCAATATATAAACAAGACCTAAAAGTATTTGATTTGATCTCCATCTAAATAAGGAAAAGTGTAACAAAACTGGCAATAAAAAGGAAAATTATGTTATTAAATTGTTTTTTCTATATACTAACAAGGAGCTAGGAGTGTGCATTGACACAACACAGCAGTCAATAGGATCTGACTCTTGTCAGATCTGTTCCTTTTACTATTTGGAAAAGAAGAGACACAGGTCATCTGAGTACTCCCAAAGTCTCTAAAGATGGTGCCACATTGCACCTACCTTCCTCCTTCATAGCAGCCAATACATTTCCTCTCACTTCATTTAATAGACTGTTACAAATGTGCAGATCTCACCCCAGATGTGTGCAAGTAATTCACTCAAAGGCAAGACCAAATCCTTTCTTACCTATTCCCCAGTTATATTTTTAACAGCATAGCCGTCAAAATGCAACAAATCAATTTCCCCCCCACCTTACTGTCTCCACACTGCCTTTTCAGGGTATTTTTAGTTGTTCTGATTAAAAATTTACCTCTTAAGTACCACTGAGGACATAGTGCATTTCTTGATTACAGTTTTGCATACTTTTTTCAGCGTACCTACATATCTTCCTTACAAAGGAAGATGTGGGGGCATATCCTTCCTTCCTTCCCTTCTCTTTCTAACAAAAAAGAAATTTTACTATCAAACTTAAAAAAATCAGCTCCCAGACCAGTAGGAAAACAAGCTTTCTGCAAAACACAGAAAATACTTTTTCAGAATGAGGATGTGAGGTAGTCACATCCGACAGGATTGTGCAAGGTACCTGGGAGAAGAGACACGGCACATTAAACTGAAAAAAAAACATTTGCAGGGCTTGCCCAAAACCAATATAAGCAGCCTTGGCATTTCTAGATTATCTTTGTGGTGCTGCACTGTAGGGAACAGGTACTAACCCCCGGACTCTTCTCTCTGTCTGTCCTCTTCATTGGGAACAACTCAGGTCAAAACCAAATTCTGCCATTTCTACCACGTATTCTACCACGTATGATTAGCCAGCCAGTATTTCCTCTATTACTTTGGACAGGTATGCTTTCATTACCATCCCTGGAATTCCACGAGTTTGTGGTTGCAATACCTACCTGAATGTCTCACAAATGCAAGACACTGCTCTTACTGGAATTCTCTGCATGGCAGCAGTTTTGATTTGCTTATTCGTAGTGGGCTGAGACCTTTCTACCTTTTGACTGCCATTCAGCCAACCCGTCTTTTTCCCTGTGAAACCTGTTTCCTTTCTGACACTGGAGAAGTCTTGACCACTGAAAAGGAGATTACTTCCTGATTTAAGTTCTGAATGTCAGTCATATTGATTAGACAGCTTAGACGAGTTGAGTAGTAGAAGGCCTGAACTCAAAGATATGGAGGGTACAACAGCCATTGTAAAAAGTAAGGAAAAAACCCCTGACTTTCTCTTCTCCCTTCAGTATCAATATAGTTCAAAATATTCTCTTTGTTTTTGCAAATGTTTGTTCACTAGAATGTTCCAAAGGGAAAAATGTCAGCCACAAATCCTCACTCATCACGTATTTGCACAGCAATGCTTAAAGGTCCTTAAAGATCTCCAAGGATTTGAAAGAAATAATTCAGCCGGGTAGCAGGAACAGGGCCACTGCCTTCCGGTGGCTGGTTGCACAGCTCATGCAGCATACGACAACTCACAGCAAGTCACAGTGAACTGATTTTACAGACCATGCACCGAAAAATACATTCCACAAACCAAACATACGAAAATCTAAACATTTGTAGCTAATGCATCAAGCAAAGAGAGCTTAAATCCACAAGATGGACTGTGGAAAACATTTTGCTCATTGCAAAGGGACATTTCTTCTCTATTCTGCATGCCTCGCAGATACTCCGCTCCTGTTCTTGCCATAACCAGTTTGCCAGTTTCACTCAGTTTCCCTGGCATTTCAGCAAAGCCACAACTTTTTCTTCATAACTGCTGATTTATTCTCTATATGCCTGAATAACGGGTGTGTTACAGCCATGTTTTGCGTTATTCATCTTGGATAAAGTTACACCCTGACTGTGTTATCAGGACAAGCCTGTTACAACATTTAGATTCCAAGAATATCCTAAAAATCAGGTGACAGTGGGCCTTACTTTCCCATGCACATTTGGTTGTACAGGTCTGTGATGACCTTTTACGCTATGGGCGATGGGAAGGTATCAACAGCTGACAGGATTATCCTCTGACCTGTTTGTTCAGTCTCATGTACTACTCGCTCCCTCCCCCAGATGCCTGTTCTGAATGCAAGAGCCATATCTGACACAGGTGATGCTCCTCTCTTGTCCAAGGATTCCCTATTCCCTGATTTCCCGGTCTGACTGCAGATCTAAACCCCCTGAGCAGCTGCCTAGTGTCCTAAGTGGTTTTTGGCAGCTGAGATGCACAGGCTGCCTCCTCTCACGTGATACCTTGCGCAGACATACATCAGTAACGTGGAGAGGCATGTGGGGATTTCAGACACCTGAAAAGTCCATGTTCTCCTTTTAGTTCAACCCTTTTGACTCAAGAAGAGAGTTTGGGGCAGGTGGACCTGTTTGGAATCTCTGGGATGAAAGCAAAGGGAGGAAGTTTTTGTAGATCACGGGACTCGTGCTAAGCATCCCCCTACAGTTATCCTGGTTGCCAGAATCACTTTATGCGAAAGCTACCTACCTCGACTTAGTTGATAAAACTCAGTTTTCTGCTTGGAACAGAGCACATGGATTTCTTTGCTCTGTGAGGTCTACCTGTTGCACTGGTGAACATGAATTTAGAGGAACGACAAAATTCAAAAGAGGTAAATACAGAAATGTCTATATGTCCTATCTAATGTACTGCTAGTACATTACTTTCTAATAGGGAATGCTTATTTTTCCACCTCACAGTAACATGTGACTGCAGTATGAAAAAACTTTCTGCTTGAAACATTTTACAGTTGATCTAGCCCCACTAGTCTGGCATACATTACATTTCGTTTCAGCTGTAAGGAAAAGAAAATAAAATTTTTGGAGACTAAACTGAACCAAAAAGTTTATTTTCTGCAAAGCCTTCTTCACACATCACATATTACTCAGTTTACCTCAATGCTGTGTCTTGTTTAGTTAAGTTTACCTAAGATGCAGTTAGGCTGGAACAGTTCTTAATTACCCTAGCACACTAACTTGGCATTCTCCTAAATTTGTGCTTTTCAGAGGTGAGATTCCTTCCTGCTGTATCTTTTAATTGCCTTTGCTTTCCTGGAAGATGTTTTAACATTATCACATTACAAAGTGGATAATCAAGATTTACTTTTTTTCCCAGACATTCCTTCCTTGTTTAAACAATTACTCATCTCATGTTCTTTCCCCACCCCCCCCTTCCTTTTCCCTGTAGAGGAATACATTTTCACTTCTAATACACACCGTAATTGCAATGTACTGGAGCATCGTTATCAGTCTGAAGCCCAGTGGGAGCTTGAAAGGTTTCTGAACCACAGAAAAGTCTGCAAGGTAACTACACAGTATCACGCAGGCAGCCTCTATAAAGGATCTTAGTTAAAAGACCTCTTTCTGTGTTCTAAATTAGTTTTATTTGTACAGCATTTTCTGTTTTCCAATCTTTATAGTCCTGTAACTAAGAAAGGTAGTTTAAGAAGGAAAATAAGACTGCCAAGTGTCCTAATTCCTCATGGAACTATTATTTTTAAAGGATGAAAAAAGCCTGAATTTTGAATTCCAGAAGTGATTAATTACAAGCATGAACTTATTAAGCTGCTTGTAAGTAACTAACATTCAAGACAGCAGCACTGCAGGCTTCCCTGGCCTACACACCCTTCTCCCATCCTCCACACCAGAATCATTACAAATTCAAGAAAATTATTATAAGCATCTAGATCTGTAACATAGAGATCCATAGCAACATTGAGGATCTCCTATGTTAATTTCTGTGCCCAGAGGCTTTTCTGCAACACTGAATTAAAGAAGTCACTGTATCATTCCCTGTATCATTCCTGTAATGAGACAATTATCTTGGAATTAAGACTAAGCAGAACACTCTTTTCAAAAAGTCAGTCTTCCAAAGGCTTTAGAGAACAGACAAAATAACTTACACGGCTTACGTCACCAGTTTGCAAAAGTTAATATATCTGCACACACCCTGTTCTAAGAAGAAAGGGCAAAGTAACCATTATGTTATAGTATTTTTCTATAATTGGTTGCGGTTTTTTGGTTTTGGTTTTTTTTTTTTTTTTAATGAGGTAGGTAATCTCCTTGGAATTACTGTTTTTAATGGGGCATTTAAAAAGATTTCTTTTATTGTTGTTGCAGTTGAACAAACTAAGAGGACTACAACATCACTTACCAACAATCCTTTAGTGTCACCACCCAAATTCTTCAGATATGAAGGTGACAAACGTTTCCTTCTTGTAGTGTCAAAACATATTTGGATGTCTGCTGAGTGAGGGTTTAATGGCCTTAGAGGACAATATTAGGAAAGTCCTAAATCCATGTGACAATTCTCAGTGAGCAGTCATCCTTCCCATCTATGTGCAGAAGTCAGAAGGAACCAGAGGTGTATTCCTTGTGGAGGAAGAAACAATCTTGTACTGAACAACTGTCACCCCTGGTATATATAGTTCAGGATGTGCCAAAGCACAGCAACGGAGAAAACACATATAGTAGAAATCCAGAGTAGTGAATCCTGTCCCCACCTCACCACTCTACTAATAGGGAAGATAATATTCTCAGTAAAGAGGAGAAGCATGACCCATGAGCTGAGCTGTGACTGATGCAGTTGGCAAGGCCCTCCCAGGGTATGTGGATTCCTCCAGTGAGCTGCAAGAGTAATCACAGAATACTATTGCCTCTGTTTGAAAGAGCTGGGAACAAGATTTCTGCAGACCCTCAGCCTTGGAAGAGCTGCTTACACTACACACAGGATTATCGCCCAAGAGAAGATGTAACAACAAAGATGATCACATGTTTGGTATCACCAGGAAGAACGTAGACAGAAAGTGGCAATGAACACAGAGGTGTTATACATACAATAAACATTCAGCATGAATGAATGGAAAAGACCAGTTCCAAAAATGGGTCCAACATCCCAATTTTTTACAAAAAATGTTGATTGTACTATAGCAGAACCATCATGATAGAAGACAACTAAACCCATTTTCAGCAGGATCCACGTGAGCAGCCTTCAGTGTCTATGCACTTGTGCTAGCTGATACTATGGTGCAGTCCAAGTGAGAAGAAGAAGTTACCCATACCTGCAACAAACTTGCTTTTGAATTTCTCTGTAAGACAGTCTTGCTGTTCTTTACAATGAATAGTACTCATTATCTTATCCTAGCCTATATTCGTCTTCTGGATGTACTGTTTCGAGTATAGGGTTGAGATCCTTTCACATGATTTGCACATATCACTCAAAAATTAACGACTCAAAGCTTTTGGATGCCCACACAAATTCCATTGGCATTTCTGTTCCTTCACACAACAGAAACAGTTTCATATAACACCACACAAAAAAGGTAAAAAACCAAATAAATATTATTCCACTGAACCATCATGAAAACTAGGCCATAGAAAAATCTATCCATCCGGTCTGCAAAACACATCAAATTCAAAAGAAAAATAGGATCAAATACCTGGATGTAGAAAGAAAAAAAAAATAATCTATAGGTGTTGGAGCACAACAGGAAGCATTTTCCTATCATCTTCAAAAACCACTGAAGTTAGGTTTACTACCTGACTTTCTACAGCACCAAAAAAAAAAGTCTCAAAGAAGATAAATTATTTTAAAACCCAGTTTTAGAAAGCTGTGTAGCCAGCAGCATATTTACTTCTTGATTTGAAAACAACAAATTGAAAAACAATGCATATGTAATAGCTGATACTTGTCAGTTTTTGAGACAACTGATAGCATCAGTTAGATAAATAACCTGTGCACCCAATGGTCGTGTCAGTGCTGCTATATCCATAAGAAGGTATTCTGAAGCCTGAGAGATTATTCAACAGTGTAAATAAGTGTCAGAAAGAAAGGAACAAAGTCTATTTTTTTTCTCCCTGTTGAACACCAATATAGTATTCTGCAACAAATCTTTATTAGCCCTGACATTTATAGTAAAGGTCTACTAGTTAATCAGGACTAGAAAAAGAAAGGAAGAGAACAAGAAGACAAACACCAGTCACTCAGTGAAGAGCAGGACTAGAATATCAGACATGTTATGAATAAGAGTGTCACGCACTGGCAGATGTGTTGAGGAAAGCAGTCGTTCACTGCTGCTGTGATTAACTGGGCACAACACATTGGGGTTGCAGTCTGAATACCAGAAGCTCAGTACTAGTACAAAACTGAATTATAAGACAGCATTTATAAGTGAAAATATTTATTCTTGAAAGTGCTGTAAAAAATGTTTTGGAACTAAAAAACAAAATGTGCAAACACTGTAAGAAACAGAAATTTCTTGGTACGCAGAATTAAAATATTTATTAAATATTTATATTCTGACCACAGGAAAAATGTTTTAAAAGTTTCACTTACTTTGGATGGGTAAATTCATCCAGTAGGACGATCTTTTCTATCAGGTCTCCACCCATGGTTCGAGCCAAATCATAGAAATCATTCGTAGAGTATGTCTCAGAAGGCAGCCAAAAGGAGATGTCATTGATCAAAGGTGGATATCTGCTGAGTGGCTAAAAAAATTTAAAAACACACCTTTATAAGTGGCTGGACTTGGTAGGTATACCTACAACTGTTTTGAACCTGTATATTACACACAGTGCACATTTTAGAAGCTTTCTGAAATGTGATTTGAAGTGCAAACTGATCTCGTAAACAACTGAGATGCAAGATTTTGTACTAGGAAATGTCTTTTAAAGATCCCCTCATAACCGCTTTGATTCATTTGTTCAGACAAAAAAACTTGTTTTGTTTGCTAAAAATCAGCATTTATGAGCCTGAACACACTTTTCGATCAGAGCTGTTTAAAAGGAAGGATCATTTTAAATTATTATTCATTGGGTAGCATTGCACTTTTTTAAAGCATTTTTCAGATTTTTTACAGATTCAAAAAATCTTATCATATTCAGGTATAAAATTTATATGTATTTTATATCATTCTTATATAACACAATATGTTTATTATTTATACTGTCCAATTTCTAAGGAAGTCATCAATAGGTGCCTTCTTATTAAAAGATTACAATAAGAAATACACCTTGGTTTAAAAAGAGGGATCGGTTCACTTCCCAGTGGTTTTTATAGACATCTAAACATCTATAATAACAAAAAAAGTATTGCTGTTAGCATAATTATTAATTTCACAAGTACCACAACAGACCCTTAACATAAAGGGGCATCTTTGCTGCAGACAGAAAGACCTCATCTTGTGGTCAGAACAGTGTAACTTTTTATTCGCAAAAACAGGAAGAGAAAGAGAAACAAACCAAGACAAGTATTAATTTTTCAGTTTGGATGAAACTTCCCTGGAGTCAATGGGTTTCAGATCTCGCCTTTGCTGAGATGTTTCCCCCTTTGAGGAAAACAAAATGGTAACACTCTTCTTTCATGCCCTCTAGGATATGCAAGATCTTACTTATGACTTCCATTAATGCACTGCAGTTGAAATAAGTACTTTCTCACAAGATTGTTGGGGTCTGCAGGAGAAAACATCTTTTCTTATTTTGCTTATATGTATATGACAGTTGATGTGTACACCTTGGTCTATACAGTATATTGTCTCACTCAAAAATGTATTCCATGCCTGGGAATCTTTTATGATGGAGCAGTGAAATCCTAAGTGAATACCTGCTAAAGCAATAAACCTGTTAAAAAGGCAAATTTACAGCATGCTGATTTACTCAAATCCTGTTCTGTACTGTGTAAACCAGTCAATAAATATCTGATAAGGAATAAAAGTGCAAGTTTTAAATTAATAACCCTCCTGGTGAATGAAATTGTGAATCACAAATGATTATCCAACTTGTTAAAGGAATAAACTTGTCAAATGAATTCACATCACCAAATTCAAAAAAACCAAACTTGCACAACAAATCCATCACACAGGAGCTTTTGATAAAACACTAATGAATGAAATGCAAACATCTCGTCTGCTATACAGAAGTCACAGCTGCAAATGCTGGACATATTCCTCATGTGTTAGTGAAAATAAAGATATAATCCTGCAGCAGACATCTATATTCTCACCTCACCTCTATCTACCACTGTATTTACCACTGCTATATTTCAGCAACCTACTGACCACACTTCAAAGCCTGCAGGGACTAATCCAAAACTCACTGAACTCCCAGCTTCAGGACATGTAATTGTTCAACCAGAAGACACAGCTCATGAGCCTAAGCATGACCACTCCATTTGGGCAGGTGCTTATTTCAATTCTCAGAGGTATAAGGACACCAAAGAAAAACAATTACACGTTCAAGTAACTCAGTAATATCCTAAACCCCAAAAGGAGCAGAGCACCCACTATTCATACTGAGTATTTGCTATCTGTTTCAAAAGAAGCAGGATCACGTTAGGCACATGCAAACAGCACTCTTTTCCCCCCACTTAAAATGCGATGTACAAAGGACCCAATGTGGTCAGATCTTGCAAATGTACCTGGAACAGTCTGACTTACATTATCAGCATCATCAAATTCCATGTGAACAAAGTTACTCAAAGACGTAACAAAGTGTAGGGTCTGGCCCTCCTGGATTATCAAATCTATAAGAAAATTGCTTCTTTGCCTCAACCCATGGTGCTACTAGCCTAGATACAGAATTGTAATTTTGTGTGTGAACGCATGCGTGTACGCTTCTGTGTGTTACAAAGATGGGAAGCACAAATGCTTAAAACAGTAAGTGTATCTTTATTATTAGGTACTAACCTTTTCACAGAGCCTCATAATGCAGAAAAATCTTTTATGATAAAAGGTAAGGCAATAATCCTGTATTATACTGTCCCTTCACCACCTGGCTGCAGTCAATATCATTGCAGTAAGTATTATATCAACGCTAAAGTTAGTATAAGGATAAAACTCCTAGTTCTCAAATGTATTGATCTGTTTGTTGTAGAGCTACATGAGCCACATAATTGTTTATTAGCTACATCTAAAATGTGAAGAGGATAGGACAAGAGTCTCCAACTGGCAGGTCAAAACGAAGTTACTAAGTTTGTATTCAGGCACCCCAGCAAATACATGTGGTCAAACAGACCCTGTTGCCATCACTGTCCTCTTTTCTAAAGTCTCCTGTCCTTAAACAGCAGAGTGGTCTAAAGTCCATTGACTTTGATCCCTTTCCAGGTTCAAGGCAAATGGCAGCCCTGAAGAATATCTCCTTATGAATTTACAGACATTTTAGAGGCTCCCCTTGAGAGCAATATGTTCTTTCCGTTACATTTTCTGCTTTGTTGTCACCTCCAGCCACCACTTCAGCTACGTCCGCTTCATGACTTAGGTGTGCTCCAGCGCAATGCTCCAGCTATCAGGACGCTGGCTGGCTCCACTGCCTGTATGTCGGCCAACTCCTGGGATGCTGCCCAAGCCTGGAAGCCCTGCCATCCTTCCTTTCACTGCCTGACCACCCCCCTTAGGTTTTTGGGGAACTGAAAAGAGGTTTAGGAAAAGGTAGAACTCATCCCACCTGTGGAGTGCTGCTGCGAGGCACTGGCCAGGCCTCTTGGACAGCACTGCCAGTGCACAGACAACTCTGCACCACTTCTTTGGTCCCATCAGAGCTTTGTCACCACAGCGCTGCTTTAAATGTTCTCTTTACTTTCCATTTCAAACACTGCAGTGCACTATCTTTGACATTTTTTAACAGCCTCAAAAAACAAGAGTGCTTTCCCAGTAATTACACTATCTATAGGACTCCACTGAGCCCACGTTGTAGGGAATATTGCAAATAATGACATTGCATTTTTCAATCACCCGAGGTGAAAGCATTTAGGAGTACTGAATTGCTATTATTTTTTTAATAATAAAATGGAAGCTTATGATAATCCACCCTCAATGATACATGTTTACTAGTCATTAGTCACAGTTCCTTCTGTGGTTGATAAATAAGCCAAGTACTTAGTAAAACCACAAGCTTTTCTCTCTCAGGATGCTAATTTTAGTATAGAAATGAGTAGTTGGACACCAGTGCTGTACCCTGCTCTGCCAGCCTGCCTCGCCCATGCCTAGATGTACCCGTGGAGTGCCTCACTGAAAACTCAGGGCTGTGACTCTTCTACATGGGTTTGTGACAGTTTAGGGCATTCCTCATCCCCAGCCCTCTACTCTACCTTTCTGTCCAAGATGAATGCCCCTGCGGCAGCTGATAAAACAAACATGTACCTGTTCCTCCACCACTGCAGTTCACAGCCTGCTGTAGCCAGCTGAAAATTGCCTCTCTCAGTGGTTTATGCTAATATATGCTGGATGAAGTATTGCAGCAGCTTGAGGCATTGGGGGACAGGCAGCAACAGGATCCACCAGAACTCATCTCTCAGCATAAAATAGCAAATACTTGGCCTCTGCGTACGTTGCCACACCAGGGCACTACTCGGGACACCTGGGCAGCAAGAATCAAGTGGTGACTGTAAGAGTAGTTTCCGTTCCTCCGCACATGGCAAAGGATCATCAGCTAGCCTGGATCCGGATACCTCACAGCTGCACAGGACGGAAAATGCAATACATGGCAGAAGACCCCACACCTCTGGAGGAAAAACAGCTGGGGACAATGCACAGCCAGGGCCAGCAAATAAGCCTGCATAAGGCCACAGAGTGTCTTTACCCAGAGTCCGGGAAAACAGGATGAACCACAGCACTTTCCACAAATATTTGGCATTAGGAAAACACCCACGTTTTCCCAGATGCAGTAACCATGAGTGCAACATGCCAAGGGGACAGGAGAAGTTTTGTGCTGTGGCTGTTCACTCAGTTCCCTCCCTGCTGCTGGCTGCAGATGGGGAGGACACAATGAACGAGCGACAAACACAGCGGAGGAAAAAGCCGTACTTGTATTTTGACAGCAGTGACACAAACACAAGGTTAATGACAACATGTACCAAAAACTGGGTTAGCAACTCCACAGCAGCCAAATTATTAAGAAGTCAGCCATGCTTTACTGCCATTCCCAGTCTAAGTCAGAAAAATATGAGACTTAGCAGCATCACGGCTGTCAAGCTTTAACAGTCCTGCATTGCCTATGTTTTGGAGAAATATCTACACAAACTATACAGTTTTAATGCAACGTCATAGTCTCATCGAAATGAAAGCTACAGTCCTGTAATAGCTAAGCCTTTCTTAATATATTCCATGGTGAAACTACATTAATTCAGTGTTATCATAGGAAATTTAAACACATAACAGGCATGAAATTCAAATTTGCGAATTTACAACTGTAACTTAGCTTCCCTGCACATAATGAAGTTTCCTGTATTAGTGTGTATGCTCCTAGATTTACACTTTCATATTTATGACCAGCATAGACAAATTACGGTTGCTGCAGGAAACATAATTTTTAATTTCTTGGCTGCTATGGCTTAAAATTCACAGTCACAGCATTCCATTATGATGTTTTCTACCCATCCCTTCACCAAATCAATTTTTTTCTTCGTTACATATAGTAAATTCTATATATTCATACATGTATATACACACATATCTAAAGGAGGAAATGGAGAAATTTCAACAGAGAACTTCTATAACGTCTGATAAGCAGATATACAGATATGTTCCTGGATTAAGCTCTTAAAACCAAAGCAAATGGACCAGTTTGGGATTGATGCACTGCTTTGTCCTCCTGCAGAGAACACCTGAGCTTCTCATGGAATGAACAAACAAGTATGATCAGTCCTTTTTGGGTGGCAGTCTGCTCCCCCCAGCAGAGCTCTTCACCTCTGCAAGCTCACGTACAGGTACAGGGAACACCATGTGTCCATGGGAACATGATGTTCTTCCTCGATTTCAGGCACCCTGCTTGTACATGGACCATTCTGAGTGGAAGAGGTTTTCTTCATGCATGGGTGAGAATGCTCTGTCTGTGGTTTGAAGATCATGTGAGTGCCTTTGAGTGTCCCAAATGGCTTCAAACCATTAATTTATTCAGTGTGGAACGGGAAACACCCTTCGCTATTTCTCACAGAAGCAAGGGGAAAAGAGGAGAGAGAGCAAGGGAAGCATCAGGTTTCAAATGAACTAAAGGGTGCATTTGTTTCCATGCTGTGCATACCAGTACTAAGGACCTGCTACATGGAACCAAAAGGGACTAAACAAATTCATGGCGGACAGATCCTCTAGTCACTATTAAACAGAGCAATCCAGCTGCATTTTTGGTTCAGCAGGTCTCTCATGGCTTTAAGCAGGATCAGTAAAAGTAGAGAAGGATCACAGTGTTTTCATACTCGCTCTGCTGTTCTCCAAGCACTTGCTGTTTGCCATCATGGGAGACAGCATACTTGAGCTGGATGGTTAGGTATTGCATAACAGTTCTTTTCTCTTTAAGAAAGTTGCTTTTTCCATGGCATTGTGGTAATGACAATATTACCAAACCAAATCTCCTTTCTTTTTCTAGTTTAGTGATTTCTCATCTTAAAGCAGGTATGAAGGACAGCATAAAGACATTGAGCTACTGAAAAGAACTGTGTGTACACCACCTTAGGTACACAACTCCTCTTAGGCATGGCAGCAGCACTATGTCTTCTAGGGGCTCTAGGGCTGGGGGAAGGATTGCCCAAACATTCCCACAGCCATCACCCTTTTCCTCCCTTTTTACTTTCTAACTGTCCTGGTTCCTTTCCATTCCTAAAGGTTTTAATTTGTCATGGTTGCCAGAAATGTTTGATTTCTAAGTTGTGTTTAGGAGCCCTGGTTCTGACCCTGCTCTTTCATTTGAGACAAGCTACCACCGGCCACAAGAATTTGCCTACAGATACTGCAGCTGACTGGACTTGACAACACACACCTGCAGGTTGAATTGATCAAATAATATCCCAGTTTCCACTCCAACTAGTGCAGTTCACAGCCCTTCATGGGGGTGAAAAAGGGAAGGGATGTCAGACTCCCCTCTAGAGATCAATGCTTTGAAGAAAATCATTGATGTTTGGCAGAAAGGCTGGCTTGTTTGTCAGCAGCAGCCTGCACAATTAAACCAGCATTGGGTTACAAGTCATTGCTGTTCCTCACCTTGGCAAAGCACTCTTTGCCTTTATCTCCCCCATCCCTGGGGAAAAACAATGATGGAATGATGGAAATACAGGAAGTACCTTGCAGAAAATACAAAAAAGAAAACAATGTTATCAAGAAACACAGTAAATTAAACTGTTCTCAAAGGTGAAACACCCATTCTAGATCAGGGTGAGCCAGGAGGTGCCATGTGGCACAGACTGTCTTTCTAGGTAAGTATCAGCCTTCAATGTGTGATGAAGCAGCCGGAGCCCCTTGGCAGGAGATGCAGCTTTGTGCCTGGCCAAATCTGTGGACCAGATCCCTCTCTGCGGTGTGGTGCACGCCACCATCCGAGCTCTGTCCCCTTCCCACCCGAGCTAAGCCCTATGGGGTCTTGTTGAAGATAAGAGTTTCTCTCTTGAGCTGTATTACAGGTTCCCTGAAGGTGCAAAACAAGAAAGAGTTTAATTGCTTATATTCTGCCTAGGTGGTCACCGGGTAGCTCTTCATATCATCTCATTTAGTCCCCTTTTCCAGTGCTGGTGGAGCACCTTTGAATAGAAAAAAAACCCAAAGACTCATCACAAAGGCACACATGTGCACATGCACAAGAACAAATATGATCTTTCTTGCACGCTAAAAGTTACATCTTATTATAGAGAAGCCTGCCTGACAAAGGAAAGGCGATACCTAATATAACACTGAAAAATTAAGACGGGTAACAGCCAATGAAAAGATTAAACTTCTTAGATAAGCTGCTTCACCTTTTCCAAGCAGCCGGAAGAATGCACAAGAGGACTGGTGCTGTGGCAGAACGAGTGAGTAGAAAGCTTGCTGTTAAACATGTTCATCCAAAAGTAATGCTAGTTATTAAGCCTCTGCGGTCCCACCCGAAAGGGACACTGTGTTCTTATGCACAACATTATTTTAAATGCAAGCATTTTATTTTAAAGTCAAGCTCATTTAGATTTGTCATGGACAATGCTCCAAGTTTAAAGCCACAATACACTTAATGTGAGTGCAAATATGTATTTTAAACTGACATGTTAGTTTAAAACTGAGAAACAATGCATCATGGCTTTTGAGATGCTTTCCAGACACAAAAGGATCACTTCTATTGCCACTGAAAAGGTTATTTTTATGATTAGTAAGGAATTGAAAAAGTGCAGGAAAGACATAAAAAAATGAAAGGATTGACCTAATCCTATTAAAAGCAGGGTTGTTGCAGTGTACACAGCAGAGAGGTATTTCCAGATACCCTTGCACTTGAGCATTTGGATATGCCTTGCCACTTGTGATCGGATTATAAAAACCATCAAAAGATAAATATAAATGATTCCTAAATACCGGTGATGGACTTTCTGCTCTGTGCTTAACTAGTCAAAAATAATTTCTCATTCCCATAGAACAGGTAGGACTCACATGGAGAACAACTAAAAGGGATGTCTCTCTATTACTCACCTTCACATTTCAGCTTCTAACAACCCCCTTTTGAAAGCACCAGGGTGAAGAGATTAGCCTGACATGTTCCTATAGCAGTTCTAGGTCTACTGTGGAAAAATATGTATTCTCCTCATCCTTTTTCCCCAGCCTCTCAGTTAATGGCCTGCTAAACTAGTTGGTTTCATGGCGCTAATCGTCTCCCATTTCAAACACACGTATATCACTGCAAAACAACTAAAAGTCAAGAAATACTTTTCCAGGTATCACTTTTCCATTTGAGCTATTGCTACCAGAGAACTGTTGCGACACAAAAGGGAACAGATGGGACAATCTATTTATCACGTTGTGGTGTTGTCTGTAGAGAATGAGCAAGCTTGTGTCCTGGGGAAGGAATCCAGAGATTTGGAATCGCCAAAATAGCATACTGGATTCTCATGTCAAACCTAATAACCAACATTCAAGACTGCCTTTTGCAGAAACTGTCCATATTCTGTCTGTACTTCCTACCCAAATCTCGCACTCCACAGGCAGAATCACTCTATCAGGTTCTTTGAAGCAGGGGTAAAAAGGGCAGAGAAGACATAGACCTCAGAAAACAAACCATCAACAAATGAAGACTGTATGTACCAGTCCTGCACTTCTCTAAAAAAATATCTGCTATGCCTGCAAGCAACAGGCTATAAATTGGTATAAGTCAGCATAAACCCAAATTCTCAGCAAATACTAAGAATTTCTTCTTCAGCAGTGCTGAGCACCTGCAATTCCTGCAGAAGGCATTGGTTGCTGCAGGCATTCAGTGTTTGCCATGCTCAGAAGTCAGGTTTCCTCCTTTTTGATGGTTCAGTTTGTATGTGTTTTCTCATTATGCTTAATAACAATGCCGAGATAAATAGCTCAGTGGGGTAAAATACTGTACACATCAACAATTCATATAAAAGATTTATATCTAAATAAAGAATGCAAGTATTTGGAAAGAGACTGCAGCAATATGAAGATGTATTTCTTCCAAATACATAGCATAACAATGGAAACAAATTGCACCCAACATTTTATTTCAGCTTAGACGAAAAATCTCATATAAAGCACTGTTGATTATATTTCCTTTTCTGCTCATTAAATCCACCATTCCAGAGAGTTATTGTTTACACAGCAGAATCTCCAGAACACCTGAATATGACTTACACCGAAATAAGATGGCACCACAAATCTTAAAGGCACATGCAACACCTGAAAAAGTCCTTCTTCCCACCCAACAAGCTGTATTTTTTTTTCTCTCTCCCTTCTAAAAGGCATAGAGATTTCCAAGACAACAGCAACGATGCTTCTTATTTCTTAGCCAGGTACAACTTCACATAATGCCCTGGACATTGCTATGCTACAAAGGAATGTCCTCATCTTTCTACACTTCTCAGACTTACGAGCTAATCTGTATCGTCTGGGAAACACTACTGTTGATACTGCATCATAAAAATCTATGCTCCCTAGGAAATTAAAAAATCCTAACTGCTATGTACAGTAATTTACATGAGCAGATTACTGCTGGTTTTAAAATATTATTCATGATTTCCAGTGCCACTAAAATAGCTGGGTTTCCTTCTTCACCTGGGGAAACTGCCCGAGTTGCAAGGACTCTTCGCGAAATCGAGTGCTTTAGTTTCCAGAGTAGTCAACTTCATTTTTTTTCCCCCTTAAGTACTAAATTCGTACAAATCACAACCTCCAAAGTGCAAAACCAGTAATAAAACACTAGGTGTAGCAAGCTAAAACCAGTATCTAACTTTAAAGAACAGTAGGTAAGCTAGACAGAAACCGAAATGAAAGGCTCTACTTACTTTTGCAATACTCAGAAGAGGGAGAAAAGCCTTTAATTTTTTCCTTTCAGGCAGACCCTGAGCATTCCTAAAGCTCTACTCTTGTTAAAGAGTAGCAACACTTAGAAACAGAAAACTACAGAGAAGCCATAAGCACAAAAAGTACAAAAAGTACACTAAGCATTTAAGTATCCAATGACAAAATGTAAAGAACATTTAAATATCTACAAGCAGAATCCTTGTGCAGAACAGGTATTTCTTTAACACCTTCCCTTATTTTACAAGAAACAGAAAATGGGTTCACAATTGCTGATTTAGGAGAACAGGTTACATGTGGGAATAATTATGCAAACTAGCTTTAACACATGTGCAGGAGCAGGAGGATGCAAGCAATCCTCAAAAGAGGTGATTTCTTCCCATTATTAATTTTTAGAAAATTGCAAAAACAAATCCTCTGCAGCATATGCACCCCAAAGCATTACTTACTTGTCACATTTTGTTTTAGGCTGTCACTACTGTGGTCCATTTGTCTCTCACACTAGCAAGATGAAGGAACTTGAGGATGGGTATGATAATGATAATACAGCTCTTCCCAACTGCGCCTTCTGTTGTTTGGCTATTCTCTGTAGCCTAATTCAAATTCTGATCAGAGAAGTGGTAGCTGAAAATCAGGGGTTTTTTTATTAACACCATGTACTTCAAAAGGTGCTCTTGTTCATGCATACGCACACATGCACCCAGACTGTTCTTCCTAGCCCTCATTTCCTTGAGACACTCTACAGCAGAGCTGCAAGGGCTAATCATGATGCAGATGATGACTGTAGGGGTTTAGGCATGATTTTAGAGACCACTTTATCAAAAGCTCTTTGCTTGTAAAACATTGGTAGAAATGTTAAAACAGCTATCAAGTAAACCTACATCTATGACAAAACCCATCCTTTTATCCAAAACTGGTAAAAAGAATCAGAACATATTTCCTACAGATTTCAAGATCTCGCCCCCCCTTTATATTTCTCTGGTTGTGTATACATACCAATACATACCTGTGCCTCTGAAGACACAGACTTGTATAGCCTAAGTGCTTAGGCACATTTTAAACAGGAGTTTATTCTTATATCAAATGCATAATGTATACTCACGAAGATGTATTTAACCCTGCTGTAGGCATGTGGATACTCAGATTGTGATAAATGCCTAGGACTGCTAGTCAGAAACCAGGGTCCCATTAGGTAGACAGAGCACAAAATGATAGCCCCTGTCCTGAAGAGCTTTTGGCCCTAGGATAGTGTTGGAGAAGATATGCTGAGGCAGGAGGTACAAGACAACTACAACTGTAAACAGCACGGAAAACAGAATTATTGAGTAGGGAAATTGAGTCACTTCTCAGGTCAGGGCAAATGACTAAAGTCAAGATAGTTATTGTGCCATCCTCCTAGCCAGAATTCTATTCATCATGCTGTAATTAAACCAATATTGGAAAAATACTGGCAAAAGTGTAAGGGTTACCCTCCTTACTAGCTACATACTTTTGTAGACAGTAAGACTGAAAGCTCTGAACATCTGTGGATTACTGCCAAAACCACCAGCAGCTGGTTCTCATAGCTTCACATAACTAATATGAAATCTATTGTTATTTTAGATTTCCAGGTTTACCTCTTCACCTAATACTAATTTAATGCAGGTTTCAGCATATATATCACTGCTAGAAATTGCTCCATGGCTTATTTAAGCACTTTGTATAACCATTATACTTCATCATTTGGGATGCAATAAAGATCGGTTGATACATTCAGCAGCAAAATTACTCATTTGTGAGCTATTTGTTTTAAAGAGCCTCAACCAGTCAAACTGCAAATATATGAGGTTTAGAGATCAGAGCAAACCACAGTAACACAGGCTTTTTGAAGCTTATTGCACTTTTTGCTATGTAATCATTTAAATAGTATCAGGCGTACTTTGACTGGGTTGCATCAGCAGCAAAATTATTCTGCTGACAATAACTGTACATTGCAGCAGTATTCGTAACTGGAAATTCATTTTTTATTCACATCATGTTGTAGAGAACTCAAAAGTCAGTCAAGGCTATAGTTACTCCTTTTAAAAACAAAAAGGAAGGAAGTCCCTGGTGGTCTGTTCCCAGTTGCTGGGAATCTCTTTCACTTGTATTGATGACACACCTGCTGGGTATACCACAGTCTCTACATACTCTCCCTCTAAATTCAGCCACACCTGAGATGGACATTCCTGAGGCACTACTTTTTTTTCTTTTGCTTGTGCCAAAGCCTTTCATGGGATACACTGTGAATGTTATGACTCTTGAAGACTTCTGAGAGGCTGGGTTTCTGCTATGTCATTCCAACTTTTCAGACTACAGAGAGGTAGAAAAAAAACCCCAGATCTTGACTCTTTCATTTGTTTTTGAACAGGTAACATTCCTTTTTTTATGTGAAAGTATTTTTGCATTAATTGCATGGAAGGACACTGGCAAACACCTGTTTGGGAAGATATGGAGAGCCCAATTTGAAATCCACAGGACATATCTACAAACTCAGTGGTCTTTGGATATTGTGAGCGTTGCACAGTTGTGTTTCACTTGGGATGCCACCATTGGAATCTAAGTGACAAAAAACTTTCAACAAGAATGGCTGGATGTCTTCATCCAAGTTACTCTGACCTTTCTTCTCTAGTCCTTGACTTCTCTTTCAATTACTTCTGGACTCTTTCCTTCTTTCCTCCAGGACTGAGGTTCTGGATGTCCAAGGTACATGGAAGGAAAAGGTAGAAGACTCCCAGCTAGCAAAGGCTCCTCCTTCCACCCAGGCTGCTCACTCCCCTAACTGATCCATGGCCTTTCCCTTGTGCTGCTTATGCATGGAGGCCACAGTGCTGTGACACACTATCCAGTGGCATAGCCACCTTACAGGCTTTTTTCCTCCAATCTTTCCACAGTCACTTCTGGTTTTATCCTGTCTCCAAAAAGAAAAGTGCTGTCTCCTCAGTTGTGCTGAAGCCGTGGGGCAACACTGAGAATTGGATCAGGGAACTGATACAGCTTCAAGAAACCACAAAGGAAAAAGGGTCCCTGATCCACCTCACAGTGTAGCCACATAAGTAGCTGCTGCGGTACAACTGGAGCAGCAGAGCAGAACAGTACATGGGTACATGGGAAAGAACAAAAAATTATGCTCCTCATCCTGGTACTCTGAGAACCAAGGCTCTGGGAACAAGTGGTACAGAGCAGTCACAAACCCACCAAAATCCTTCAAATGGAGAGAAGTTTTAACTGCTGTCTCTGACTGGACCTGCAGTCAAAACAGAGGACATCTTCCAGGTGGACACACTGGCATTTCACACTGCAAGCTTCCAAAGCCCCCTGTGGCACTCTATGTTTGTTAGTAAAGCCCTGGACCTCCCACATCGCTGAGAATTTGAGGAAACACATAATTACATCCAGGTTTTAGAATGACCTGCCATGTCATAAAAATTCTATTGGTGATTTAACTGTGTGTTAGCATAGAAAACTGAAAGTACGGATGAAATATTTTGCTCTTTGTACATAAATGTATACACACACTCCACCCACTCTAAACAAATTCCAACTGGGACAGTTGTGTACAAAGCAGAAAACTTGTAACATGCGGAAAGAACAGCTCAAACAGGCTATTTTACTTAAGTCACCACCAGCAAGACCAAATCTGCTATTGGCACATGACAACTTAACAGAGGTGAACATGAGAGTTTCACTCTGTGAAGACTGTGAAAACAACCTAGAATTATTTAAAGTATTTTCAAGGAACATACGTGAAGGAGAGGAGAAGAGCTGGTTTTGCTAATGAATATCACAGACTTCTCTGTTCATCTGACTATTATCAAAGTGGCTGCTAGATGGATGACATGGATTTGCTTCACCCTTTGGTGCTCCATCAGACACCAGATGGAGATATTACGTAAGATATATAACACTAACTAATCTAAGCACAAAGGACTATTGACATTCTTCCAAGTAAAAGCAGAAAGGAATTAAACTATTGCTGATTTTTCCAGGTTCAATGGGAGGCTATCAGTAAGACTAGATTGCAGTGGGTGGGCGGAGGGATGAAAACAGGGTATGCGTGAAAACCTGCATCATTGGTATTAGCTCAAAGGGTAGCAGCTGGATTGCTGGGAACCACATCCGCCGTCAGTGGTTATTTTTACAAAGAGTTTCAGTAATATCATCTCAGTGCAGCCTTAGTCATGGGCCTGGGTTATGGCACACTAAGTGTTTCACAAATCCAGAATCAAGATGTGGAGTACAGTGATGGTTCCTGCCCCTAAAAGGTGAGGTGCTAACTGTATGACAAATGACAACATGCAGATTGAAGGTTGGAGGTAGAGTCCACTGGAATTATGAAACTCATAAAAATGACAGACAGGTCTCTCAGCTCTTCATCAACTCAGACATCTTCAGCCAGCTGTTTTGGTAGGCATTGCAAGAAATGGGGAGTTTACAAAGGAGAGGTTTGAAAGAGAACAGGAAAGCGGGTATCACAGAGAGCTCCTCCCCAGTGTGAGAAGCAGTATCAGAGAAAATCCAAAATGCTTACACAGATATTTAACAAGCAGAAACAAATGTTGAAATCACTGTCCAGTTTGATGCAGGCATCAGTTTCTGCATAAGGACTAAACACTGCTAGGTGAGGACAGGCTATGACGAGCCCTGACAGTGAAGAAAAGCAACATCTCCTTGATAAGCCACAGAATGGATAACAAGAAAACATGCAAAGAGAAGCAAGCTCTGCTGAGAAGGACCTGCGGCCTCCTAGTAGACAGCAACTGGGCATCAGTGCGCCCTGGCAGCAAAGAAGGCCAAGAGCATCTTGGGCTGTATCAACAGGAGCACAGCCATCAGATCGAGTGGAGAGACTTTACTCAGTGCTTGTTAGACCACATCTACAGTACTGCATCCAGTTTTGGCCACCCCAATACGGGAAAGATATTGACAAACTGGAGCAATTTCAACAATGGGCCACCAAGAAGATCAGGGGGCTGAAACATTTGCCCTGTGAGAAAAGACTGAGGGAGTTGGGTTTGTTCAGTGTGCAGAAGAGACAGCTTCAGGGGAACCTAACAGCAACCTGCAAGTACATATAAGGAGGTGATCAACAATGTAGACCCAGGATTTTCATTCCCAGGCATGGTGGGAGGATGAGAGGCAATGGATGTAAGCCAAAACAAGATAATTTCAGAACGGATGTAAGAAAAAAAAAAAACACTTTTTCACCATGAGGACAGTCAAGCAGTAGAACAGGTTGCCCAAAAAGCTTGTGCAGTTTCCGTCTTTGGAGGTTTTCAAGATCCAACTGGATAATTTCTTGAGCAACCTGGCCTGACCTCAGAGCTGACCCTGCTTTGAGGAGGAGGTGGGCCTAGAGATCTCCTGAGGTACTGAGGTCCCTTCCAACCTGAATTAGCCTTAGATCCTAAGACTATGAAGATGAATGAAAGCCAAGGTAAAAGATGTGGCAGGAAGATAAGACAGCGTACTCCTTTGATTCCCATATTGCTGTTCCTAGCACAGTGACCTAATACAGGTAAGACTCTTCAACACCCTCCTGTATTTGCACTTCTGTACAGTGTCAGAAACAATCTCTCTTTTAAACAAGAGACAGTCTATAGAACCGATAGCTGTGGTAAGCATCCTCACTCAGGTTTTACTTGGGGAAATAAAAAGCTAAGAATAGCGAGAGAAGGAAAGCACTGAATGTGTTTGGAAAATTCGTTACCTTGAAAGACTGAGCACCGAGGTCCAGTTGTGCTCCCCTGAAATTGCATCTGTGTCTGAGCATCTGTTTACTATATCATATGATGGAAAAGCCACTGTATTACTCATTTGCAGTTCACTGGTATGTAAGGTGCTTATTTTTTAGACCTGGACTTAAAATTCCACAAAATTAAATTAGGATAGGATAGCATTGGATATACCAGTTTTCATCACTCCTGTTTTTGAGGTATGCCTGAGTTTTGGAGCGCTGCTATAAATGTTTCAATCATTACTCTCAGACAACACATTCCTTGCTTTCAACACCACCACCCACTCTGAGACTGATGATAATACTTTAAAGTACAGAATTGCTTTGATGGCTTGTGGTCATAATTTTTGTGGTCACTCATACTTCTTGATTTTTCAAAAGGAGATCAAGAGTAGATGTGTACAGTACGAAGTCTGAGAAGACTTTCTGATTTCTGAAGACTTTTCAATCAGTCTCAACAGTTTTTTGCTTTAAACCTACTCTCCTTTTCTGTGTCTTTCTCCTCTTCCTGCCCTGCTCCCCCATCTTGTTTAAATTTCCTCTGTTTGCCCCCAAACTTTTTCGTATGGCCCCCAATGCCCAAAGTACAGCTCTTCTCTCTTCTACCTTCCCCTTACTTTGTCTTCTCTCAATGCTTTGTTTTTCTCGTATCCAGTCTCATGTGACTGTCCATCCACTCTCTCTCTCTCCTCATTTCTGAGCCCCTATTTTCTTTGTTTCTTCCTGTGTTTTCAGCCAATTGTCTTTAGTTGAGAATGGGAATTCAAGTCCTGTTTACTCTCCACATGCTTGCTTGTTGACTTTCTTTACCCAAGTGTGGATCAGTAAAACTGGCTTGGATCAAAGGTTTTGCAAATGAAGTTTGTGGTTTGTCAGATTAAACTCTTATTGCTTGTAACAGCCATTTTGAAAGTTTCCTCTGCTTCAGCCTTGCAAGGCGCTGATTGCTCTTAGTTGGATTCCAGGAAGTACGGCGGTCTCTGACCTGAAACTATTTAGGCATTTAGGCTATGTTTGACTGAGCACAGAAACTATCCCATTGATTTAAATAGGACTACTCACAAGTTTAAAGCTCAGCATGTGCTTCAGTACTTTGCCTGACTGGGGCCAGAGGGCTCAGGTTCCTAAAGCTTCAATACCAGCACTGGCTACAAACAATATGAGATTAAACATCCCGATGAGAGAAGACTTGATGATCAAGTGATTTCTAATCTAATGCTTAGTGCAGCATCTCCGCAATGAAGAAGATATTTTTGCCTTCTTTCCATGGCTATCCAACACTAAAAAAAAAAGGAGTTTCACAATGTTCTGCAGAGTATACAGACAAACCTGAGATGATATGCATCACTGCAAAGCTTTTATTGATGTTCATTTAAGATGATCTACATAAGTCACTCATAAGAAATTCAACCTTCCCAAAGTCATGCCAATAAAATGTTTATGCTACATCTAGGCATCATCTATTCTCTGTTGTACCTCCACATGCGTACACACACACATTATATATCTTCAATTACAGTAAAAGTAATTAGACAATATATCACAGTCAAGGCTGTACCTCATTTGTTCAGACATCCAAGTTAAATTTACATACTAATGGTTGCGTATTTGCCTTTAATAGATGCACTATTAGAAAGTAAACATAATAAATGAATAACCATTTAAGCATGGAGTTACCTAATCTTGATGAAAAATATCTGAAAATGTAGCAGCCAGTGAATCTATTTATTTTTTATTGGAAAATAAAGCTAATCACAGACTAAGAAGATAAATATAAATTATATGGAGTAGCATACTAATGATGGATCAGACAGACCCACCCTGTGCAGTGAATGTAATAAGATCAAACTGGTTGAAATGGCTGGCTTATACATTAGATGCTCTCCTTCTCAAGCATGCAATAAAGGATATAGACTAAGATGATTTAATTTGCAAAAGTTTCCCCTTGGACCTGCCAGTGCATTTTATCTTCAGCATCTTCTGAAGGTTCAGGACAAGCTAGATGTCTCCCAGCAACAATCAGGTATGTGCACAGGAAAGACGCGCAGGGATGATGACTGCCTCAGAAAACTGAAAAGTGCACAATAAGGTAAAAAAGTTGTACTGTGCAACTGTGTGAACATACACATATGTAGCAAATAGTGCAAACAGGGCTACTAGATAAATCCTTTGTCATTAGAATAGGGGCTTAATTCCTATGGCACACTGAGCAAAGGCAAATGGGAGTGAGTGAGGCCCAACCTTTGCTATCTTGCACAGGAGAAAGATGAGCCCGCTTTGATTTCCTTTCCCGTATAATGAATCATTTTCCACACAACTACATCTTTCTGAAGATACATGTTTTCTCATCTCTGCTAACCTTGACTGTTCACTTTTCAAAGCAGAGACAGTCTCCTAGGTTAGGGTCACATACACCATTCTGGCTACAGCTGTGCAGGAGGTGAACAGTGTCAATTCAAGCCATTTGTAAACTCTCCTCACAGGTTACTAGTCCCTCAGGTCTCTCACTGGAGTTGCTCTAGGAGCTTTGTCTATCCTGGTGCCATCAGAATGATCCTGGTTAGAAAGTCTATTATTTTGAGTACTGAAGCTAACAGGTTATTATGAAGGAACTGAGTTTGGAGAGACTGTATGTGCCAGCAGATACAAGGAAGATGCAGCCCCTGGAGATGATGGGAGGGGGTGGTAAAAAGTAGGTGTTCTAGGCCTATTGCAGATACTGCAGAATATTTGCAGAAATGAGGAAAAGAAGAAGAAAGCAAATCCCATAATCTCACAGGAGTCTGCAGTTTAGTTAGGAATCTGATCTAGATTCCCTCTGTACCAATGCTTCCCTTAGAACAGCGTAAACATGCTTCTGCTTGACCTCAGCCTGGGCCACAAGGCTCATCTGCAATCAAAATAAATAATTATTTAAAACAACTGCAGCCACAGCCTCCAGTAGCATCAAATGAAAGTGACTTTGCGAGGAGAGAATGCATCAGCAGTCAATTGACATGACATGCCGCTTGCTCGCCGTGGTAGCGAAATGATGGAGGTTCCAGGAACCATCCTGCTGCCAGAGCCTATTCGTCTTAATCAGCACCTCTGGACACACTGCACTTCATCTGAACTGTGAGTGCCTTCCTCCCCTAAATGTCATTTCATTTTTGTACCTTTTCTTGAGAGTTGTCAGCCCACGGACACATGCTTTTTTGGTAAGAATGCTGGCTCAGCACGAACCGGAAAATGATTACATGGAACTATGCTCAGAGCCCTGACGAACACAGATGAAACACAGTGTACTATATCAGATCCAAGCCATTTGTTTTATTACATTACTCCTTGCAGGTGCTTAGTCTTTCCTGCCCTGTCCGTCCTCAGCCTTTCATTTCACAGACTGAAGCAGGAGCCCTACGCAAGTGATTGAAGGCTTCTGATCCCCCACACTCCTGTGACTTGTGTCAAATTATAGCTATAGCGATTTGGTAATCCAAATCAATGCAATAATCTGATCTGTTGGGAGCAGCACTCTAACACTGCTGTGCTGAGCGGCCACAATGGTACAAGCATTGTCAGCTTTTCCCAGCAGCTTTTTGACCTACTGAAGCCTGCACACGTATATTGAGCAACTGATGACACAGGGAAAATTCAGACACATTCAGGCTGTGAAAAAGGCACAAAAGACATACTTTTAAGTCCCAAGAACATGCTCCAACTAAATTCCATTTTTGAACCAGAGTATATTTAGCCCAGCTATTATTAAAGGTTACCGCTATGTAGTGTGGACTTCATGTATTTGGAGAACATTTTAATGAACAGAAAGAAAATATTTACGTTGGTGGATAATATACAGATTATAAGAAAGGATGGGGGGAGTATCCAAAGGTTGAGAGGTCTGTCTCAGTTAAGCTCATAAAGGATGGACATTTACCAGACCTTCTGAGGCTGCAGGATTCAATTTGTGTAATGAAAGGCTCTCAGAACACCTGATCTGTCTTGGTTCAGTTCAGTCAGGCTGAAAAGTATTGCACGGCCTGTCACTTTTTTAAATATCCATTGAGATTTCTTACAACATCAACACTGGAAGCCAGGCTAAAAGTTTTCTTTCAAATATGATATGAATAAACCATGTGATTCATTAATTATGACTCTTTAGAAAGCTTACAGGTGCAGAAGGTCTGCTAACTTCGTTTTACAGCATACCTGAAAAATTACACAGAACAGGAAGAAAGACTGGCTTATTAACTCCCATGACCCAAGATCTTATGGTAGCACCAAAGATTATTTCACAGTATTGTCATTCAAAGGGTCATTAACCCTTTAAAAAACAATGCCAGTATGTACTAGAAGTATGCACAGTATTGAGCTCGAAAAAGCTCAATGTAAGATACTAGGGAAAAGCTGGATATAGACTTTCTTTTAAACAAAGTGCATGATACCAGAGCAAAAATTTGTTTCTAAAACATTGGTCATATCCTTTCTCAAGAAGAGAGGAGGAAAAGATTGAAAATAATCCATCTTTCCACCTCTGCTGCCCCTCTCCCATGCCCCTCCTTCTCCCAATCTGTATACTTTTCATTGGTCTATTTGTTGGGATACGACAACTGCCAACACATTAATGTGACAAAGGAGTAGTTAATGGCCCAGTAATATTAATCCCGTCTTTACCTTTGGTTCAGGTTAGAGCACAGTGGCAGGTGACAATTTCTCTTCCTTGAAGTCCCCCACCTATTGCATCATACCTCCTGATTCATGTTATTACTTAAAAATGTATCTCAGCCGACAAGCCTCAGCTTCAGGACTCTCTCTACAGCATCAGTTCTGGGTTGTAGAACCTTTCTCCCTGTTCCAAGTTGAACCAATGTCAGCTGAAATAAACACTGCTTAGCAAGAAGACATGCTTAAAAGACCTACCAAGACCTTGTCACCACTCTCCTATTGATGACACAGTTACCCAGCAAAACAGTGTGAAACCATGTGATCCCAGTGACTCCTGCTCAGCTAGGGTTACCAAACAGCACCAATTAAAAAAAAAGAAAAAAGAAGAAAAAAAAAGAAGAAAAAAAAAGAAGAAAAAAAAAGAAGAAAAAAAAAGAAGAAAAAAAAAGAAGAAAAAAAAAGAAGAAAAAAAAAGAAGAAAAAAAAAGAAGAAAAAAAAAGAAGAAAAAAAAGAAGAAAAAAAAGAAGAAAAAAAAGAAGAAAAAAAAGAAGAAAAAAAAGAAGAAAAAAAAGAAGAAAAAAAAGAAGAAAAAAAAGAAGAAAAAAAAGAAGAAAAAAAAGAAGAAAAAAAAGAAGAAAAAAAAGAAGAAAAAAAAGAAGAAAAAAAAGAAGAAAAAAAAGAAGAAAAAAAAGAAGAAAAAAAAGAAGAAAAAAAAGAAGAAAAAAAAGAAGAAAAAAAAGAAGAAAAAAAAGAAGAAAAAAAAGAAGAAAAAAAAGAAGAAAAAAAAGAAGAAAAAAAAGAAGAAAAAAAAGAAGAAAAAAAAGAAGAAAAAAAAGAAGAAAAAAAAGAAGAAAAAAAAGAAGAAAAAAAAGAAGAAAAAAAAGAAGAAAAAAAAGAAGAAAAAAAAGAAGAAAAAAAAGAAGAAAAAAAAGAAGAAAAAAAAGAAGAAAAAAAAGAAGAAAAAAAAGAAGAAAAAAAAGAAGAAAAAAAAGAAGAAAAAAAAGAAGAAAAAAAAGAAGAAAAAAAAGAAGAAAAAAAAGAAGAAAAAAAAGAAGAAAAAAAAGAAGAAAAAAAAGAAGAAAAAAAAGAAGAAAAAAAAGAAGAAAAAAAAAGAAGAAAAAAAGAAGAAAAAAAAGAAGAAAAAAAAGAAGAAAAAAAGAAGAAAAAAAAGAAGAAAAAAAGAAGAAAGAAAGAAGAAAGAAAAAAAGAGAGAAAAATATTTCTTTCACTTTTAGCTTCCTAAAAACTGTGTCTTTATCTCTAAGCCTATCCACAAAAACCTATGCTGCTGTCATCTTCAGATTAGTTCACCACACCTGACTTTACCTGCAGCTGAACATGAAAACGATACACAACATAGAGAAGCCAGACACGCAGCTCTCCCTTTGGCTCACCTTCAACATTAGACCATATCATTCTGACAATCGGGGCCTTTCCCCAAAAACCCAAGCTACTACTAATATCAGTTTGAGTCTTGCATCCACAATTTTAAAGCAAGCAAGAAACTTCCTCTTAATTCCATCAGAGATCAGATTGCAATCTATAAACCAAGACACAATCCACGCTCCTCAGGAGCAATGCCAATCAGAAAGACACGGGCTGAAAAGAAGGACACTTGAGCACTCCTTATTGGAAAGAATAAAAAACATTCTGTAGATCAGGGAAACCTACAGGCAGACCCACCTTCAAGAACAGTGGCAAAAACCTGTCTTCTTTCTGTAAGTAATAACTACAATCTGAATACCCCAATGCCAGTATCACCAAAAAAAAACCCCAACCAAAAAACAAACTAAAACAAACAAACAAAAAACAACCCAAAAAACCCATCCCACGCCCCAAACCTGTCCAAACACCATTTTGATTTTTTGACTCTACCAGAGAAGATACGCCAGAATTGCCATGAATTAAAAAATGGATGCTGCTACTGATTTGATGTGGAGACTGCTCAAATATCAGCTCAGCATTATCACTGTTGATTTCCTCTTTTATATTTTCAATTCTTAAAAAACTTAAGCTGTTCACAAACAAAGCAAGGAAAATGGTAAAAGGCAGCAGCAAAAAGCATTTTCCTGCTTTAATACTTCAGACTATGTCAAGCATCTACACAGCTACGTCAGCTCAACTCCCCCAAAGACCAATGATTCCAGCTGACTTGAAGCTTCCTGTGCTCGTGCTGAAGAATATTATGGAAGTAGCATTTCCACTCAATTCAACTACAAAAATCACCTCAGTAGAGGAGTTACAAAAGAAATACAAGCTGAGCCTGCACTCTCCCCCCACTATTACCTGGAGGAAAGACCTGATACATTGAAGATGGAAAGGCAAATTCACAAAGCATTTTGCCAAAGTGTGACAATGCAACTCACATTGACTTCAATGAATGCAGAGTAAAAACAACAGGAAACATTGGGAATGTATTACAATATTTGAACACTTAGCATCAAACGCATTTTTATAGTGAAACAGAATTATGGACACAATTCAAGAACATACCCAAACCAGATACAGGCCTAAATCAATCCCTGTGCTAGATAAATTTAAAAGTTAAATGTATGCTTAAGTATTACCCAAAACAGAGATATTCACTGGTGTCTGCAGCAACTCACAACATAATCTGGCTGAAAAAAAATGTTATCATCAAAAGCTGGATTTTATTGCAGTATATCAGAGAATCACGATAGCTGGAAAGCTGTTGCTTTAAAACCTGATCTGTTAATGGCACAGAATTTTAATTATGTGATATGTTCTAGGGCTACACACACTTCTTACTGACAGAAAATTATTATCTCATATATATATATTTACCTGGAATTTTATTTTTTGCCAAATGTGAGGCACAATAAACTGCTTCAAGAAGCGTTCATCTTCACTCCAAAACAGTCGGATGTCAGGGATATCATACAGGATCATGGCCAGCCTCTCCAAACCCAAGCCAAATGCCCAGCCAATTTTATCTTGCGCACCAGCTGCAATAAACAAACAAACAAGATAAAAATCCAAGAGCTTAAGTTCACAACATGAAAAATTGCTGAGAAAACATTCACCTATTTACCAAGGGGGAAAAAAAACAAACTTGAAGTGGCAAGACAGAAAAGCCTACAAGTAACTGCCAAATGCAAGATCTAAAGGCTACAGAACAGATCCTACTTCCATCAAAAACTGCAGCAAGACTGGGCATATCACATACCACAGGAACCAAAAGTGGTAATAAAATAAAGCCCCACCCTTGGCAATTTGCATCCAGTGTTTCAGACAGACTTTGAGAAATGCTGCATAAGGCTATACACTGCTTCCCTTTACTACCCTTAGAGCTAAGCACTTCACACCTGACTCAGTTGTGTTTGATAAGACACGTAAACGTGAATTCCTGTTCAGAATATTCCACTTGGGCTGACAGAGCAGACCAAGCCTATACAGCATTAACATCATTACCAACATTTGAGAGGATCAAAATTGCCTCTTTTGAGGCATCTAGAAGAAGCAGAGCAATGGATGAGAGGCGCTGCTGCATTAGCATCACACCTCCAACCAGGGAACTCCTGGGCTGCTGCCTCTGGGACGAGCCACTGCTTCCACATACACAAGTCTCTTTTATGCAGCACTAAATATAAAAAGACAAGAATATTTGATAAAGAAGAGCTGTACAGATATTAATGATGCAACATTTCTGTCAGGAAAGTAAATATTCATACCTTCCTTCATTTACGGGGCAGGAGCATTGAGTCATTAAACAGGGATTTTTTCAACACCAGGAACCAACTCCATGTTTAGCCATCATCCTACTGATTTTGAAATACGCTGAGAGCCCAGCAGCTCTGGGTAAGGCTCAGAGCTTTTTAAAACTTAAACAAATGCCTAAATAAACACACTTATGCTGAAAGGATGCATGAATGTGTGACAGACTTGGGTCTTCATCATTAGCACTGGCAGCGTGCTCCTGAGTCATGTAATACCACTGTACATCTCACAGCTATCCAGGTAGACCAAGGCCATACCTGCCTCCCCCAGTATTAATTTAAACCGTAATTTTTTTTGGAAACTTTGAACTCGGCAGCTTCCCCACCATCATGGAGGAGACTGGAAGCAGAAGTCTTCTTTCTGAACCCTGCCTCTGCTATCAGAAAGGAGACAGTTCCTGTTATTCAGGTGTGGATGACATCCTGACGTATGCTGTCACTTTCAGAGTCCTGTTTAGAGGCAGGCATAATAAGCTTGGGAAAAGAGACAGAGTCATCACTTTGATTCTTTTAATTAATTTGAACCTGCCTATTTACCTGGAATATCAAGTTCTCAGCAGAATCCCTCTGTGCCTCATCTACAACCTCTGCAGTATTGCACTGCCACAGNTTGGACATCAACCCATTGACCTCAACTCTTTGACTGTGGCCATCCAGCCAATTCCTTATCCACTAAGTGGTCCATCCATCAGATCCATGTCTCTCCAATTTAGAGACCAGGATATCATGCGGGACAGTGTCAAATGCCTTGCTTAAGTCCAGGTAGATGACATCTGTTGCTCTCCCCTTATCCACCAGTGCTGTAACCACATCGTAGAAGGCCACCAAGTTTTTCAGGCACTATTTGCCCTTAGTAAAGCCATGCTGGCTGCCCCCAATTTGGTGAGCTTCATAACAGTACTTCCCAGAGGAGTCTGGATAGTCTGCCTTGTCCCTTCCGGTGTGCTCATGGGCAAGATTTTGCACTTTCTGACCTTTGAAAGCAGACAATTTATCAACTCAATTGTGGAACTCCTAAAGAGATGATTGGGTGTGAACTCAAAAGATACCTCATGGCAGAGCTGCTCAAACTAGTATGTTTAGACCAACCAACAGACTTTCAGCTAACCTGACTTTGGAAACCTACAATCCACACCACCTTACATGAAGAACTGCATGATTTGCTACTGCTGATTGAGTTACTTTTACAGAGAAAGGATAATGACTACAGAGAATGTATTGAAATTTGTGTTTGGGAAAGATTTTGAGCTTTGACTGTAAGTGTAAACCATAAACTGTTTCTTTTCCAAGCTGAAAGAACTATTTCTCTCCATGCTCCAGTATATAAAAGTAATTATATTTTTATGGCTATGAAGAAGGAAAAATAATTCATTGCAATGGTGTTACTTCCCCAAACTTCCACCTTGTCTTTCTTAGATCATCAACTCCTGCCTCAGTATCGAAACTCCTATTAATTTCAAAAGTGCCAGACTTTCATACGTGTATGGACATTTCTGAAGACTGATTAAGACAATCCACATCCTCCTCCAGAGGTAAAACAGAGCACCTGGAGCAATACCCACGAGGGTTCTGAACAGCCACTGCTTAATCTCAACAGAGACAAAGCTGAAACCTAAAGATGCTAGGTTAAGCATCAATGTTGATTATTTCACTGATTCTCATTTAAGTATACATGGTAGGAGGTGATGATCCTCCTTCCTCACATTACTGATGATTACTGGTAGACTGGAGAGGAAAAAAAAAAGGGATATGACAGATGAGCAGAATGGGTGCATATTCTGATAAGTAGAGCTTTACATTTAAGGTGTGTGCTTTTTTAATATTTTGATATACGAATGGTTTTTATTGTAGCTCTTTTTTCCTCACACTTTATACCTAATTGATTTGCTATGCACTTTAATTCTGCAATGAATGTTTTGATTTTTCATCAGCAATTTTTTTTTGTTTGGTGTTTTTCTTGTTTGGTGGGTTTTTGTGTTTTGTTTTTTTTTGTTGTTGTTGTTGTCTTAGAAAGACTGGGACACAGCACAGGTTTTTGCACTATGTAGCAGATAAAAAATTCTTTACCCAGCTATGTGCCTAGCAGCTCAGAGCATTGTCATCTGAGCTATGAATAAACACCTAGTCACAGAACTTGTCTTTTGGATGATCCTTGTACAATTATCAGCCTTCAGACCACAACCTTCTCAAGTGTCCACAGTCAAAGCCATATCAGTGAAGAATTCCCTCTACTCAGAGCAGAAAACCAGGACACGCGCCCCCCGCCCCCC
>VYXH01006234.1:12969-26888 GCA_013397275.1 Burhinus bistriatus | reverse complement strand
AAGAAAGAAAAGAAAAAGGAAAATGCAGATAATTAGAATTCCTCCTCAAATCAGCACTGGCAAATCTCTGCTGCATTCCTTATCTTCAGTTACTTTGACTCCGATCTCTTCTCCAACTTCCTATTTGTAAAGCTCCATGTTAACGTAGCGTTGACTTAAAGCCTCTGAAGAACTGCCTTGGGGAACTCAACAAGACTAAAGCACACTTCTAAACATATTTCTGATTGGAAATGACCAGGTGGCTTAGAAGTTATCAAAAGATCAACCCAAAGCTTTTCACAGGGCGCACATATATATATATATTTATATACACTGAATTTTGGGAAGTAGTATGCAAAGAAGTCAAGTGAATGTGAGTCAACATGACAGAAAGAATGAACACGGAATAGCTTTAAATGTGGCAGAAAACAGGCTGAGGTTCGGACAGGAGACCTGGCCAAAGTGGCAGATTCCAGGGACCTGGTGGGGCAATCATAGAGTCACTGCTTGAAATAACACAGACCAATGGATAAAGCTTTCCTGACACATGAGCTTTCCCCAACTGGCCCTCAAAGGTTTGTATACTGCCAGGCTCCTGCTGCCTCATGTGAAAAACTTGACTAACCCACCAGAAGAAAATTGGTGGAAGCTTTGCATGTCAGGTAGCCAAAGACGGAGAAGGAAAGGATAAAATGGTTTGACTGGCTTCCTACATGGGGGGCTAAGACAATCCGATCTGACTCCAGAAGGTTGCATCATCACAGCTGTGTCTTACAGGGAAGCTCAAGAGTCCTTATCTTCCTTGAAAAGTCATATCTATCTGTCCTGCTCTTAAGCTTCAAGTCCAGATGAATCAGTTTACACTTAAATGTAGACAAATCAATTCATTCTCCAAAAAATGTTGTTAAATAAAAGCTAAATTTGATTAGCCAGGATGGGAAGCTTCATAATTACTCATTGAGGCATATATAATGATCTGCCAGAACTCATGGATTCTATCCCACTGAATCCTCAGAAATACCCACAGACAGAAACGTTTACCTTTTCAAGGAGAGCAAGGTAAGACATTTTGCACTGTACAAGATTTTTAAGACATATTTTGCAACATAGTAGTAGGAACAGGTTGACAAAACTTTCTTGTTACACACTTCAGTCACACTTACTGTTCTGTCTATGCTGGCTTTTACTTAACAATTTTCGCTACTCCTGTAAAACTGCCAAAAAAGAAATCTTTCTTTCAATAGAGCCTAAATTGGGTCTTCAAATTGTTATACTCAGCAGTTACTGAGAAGTGAAAGAAATTAAATTTTGATCTTGGATTGAGGCAAAGTCAGGAGCACATAACAGCCTGCATACAAGATGTTCTTCACAAAATGCCCAGAAATGAATATACCTGAAGTGTGTGTAGCTGAAAGCTGGGATGAGTTCCAGAAGTAAAGACCTAATTTGATCTCCTGCTCTCAGTCCAAGCCATGCCTATTAATGGGAGTAAATTCAGGAACTAGAATGGTGGGAAGAGAGGTGAACAGATCCTCAAGGATACACAGACTACACATCATGTTTTATAAAACAAATCAGTGCTTTAAACTGTGTAGAAAGTAAGTTACAGACATAATGAACATGTGACTTGACACAAAACATCAGAAAGTCCTGAAACAAAGACCTATGCCCACATTTGAGCTCTATGTGATTAATGGACAGCTTATGAACACGGCTTTGAAAAACAGCTTCTGCAAAACAAATATTTACTTATCATTAGGAATGCATAGTCTACATAAGGGCCACAGCAATGAGGTAAACCATGTTCACCTGTGTTAAAAATAAGCCATTTTAAATTATTTCCTACTTCAGATAAAATTCCCATATGTTGGGAGTGAAAGATTTTACAGGGGAAAAAAAAATACTAAGGAGACAGTCAAATACAGAAGAGCTGCTGAAAGTGCAAGGTCAGGTGGCTGGGATGCTATGCAACTGAGCCCAAAAAGCTTACTGAAGTTTTCTTCTGAACTACTCTCTTCAGCAAAAGCAAAAATCAAAACTGTCATATTATTCTCTAACTCTGTTAAATTGATGCATTCAGGCTCTTGTGTGCAATTCAGTTTAAATTACCTCCTAAAATAAGGACTTGGCTTTCAGAATATGCATGCTAAGTAAGCTACTCCTCAAGAACTCAAGAAAAGAAGTAAACATTCAATTATGCCTATTCTGTGGGAAAAGAATGTATCTTTCTAAATCTCGCATGTGGAATAATTTTCTAACAATAATAGTCACTTTGAGACTACAGCTTTGTCTCCTGGGTCAGAATGATCGGTTCTGTTTGCTCCACTTGAAAACTAAGCAAAAGAACTTTAAAGGCTTTGATTGAGTTTTTAATATGTATGTTTTTTTTTGTTCCGTAACCAAAATAGCTGGGTACATACTAAAGGAACAGCCTATTAAAAAAATTTCTACCCAGGGAAGCCACCCACCAGATTTAACTTACTTTTAATATGTAACTCACATAAATTCTACCATATTACTAGTATTTCACGAGGTCAAATAGCTGGGAGGAAAACGTTTCTGATGGGGAGAAATGGATGACCACAGCAGAAGAGGACAGGAAAACTAGATTAGCAAGAAGAGGAAAGAGTGAACCAACACAACAACAAGGAGGAACTTTCCCTATTTTTTCCCACCTCGGACTGACAGTTTTAGTTTCCAATTCTTTTATCTTTCTACTTCTGAAGTTATGGATTCCTCAGTTCTCCTTCCCTGCTCCTTTCCATCTTCTTATCTTTGCCCAGGTCCACTTTGTCCATTCCCACAAGCCCTCCTAAGCAGTCACAACAAAATCAATGACAAAACCACCATTAAACAGAATCTTACTTGAAACTTCAGATAGTTTTTCAAAGTATACCATACACTGCAATAACATTCAATCTTTCAAATTATGTAAGATAAAGTATCTACTTAACTCCCAGGCGCAATACAAGATATTAGTCATGAACTACAAACACTTTTTATTGTATATGGTCTCCCTTTTTCTCAGCTCACATATCTGAACAAATGGCTTGCTTAGTTTTTGAGATTTTTTTTCCTTTACCCCTGAATATCTCAAGACTGGATATTCTCCATGGAGGACAGTGCAATTTTCTGTCCTAATTTATGTCACAGAGCAAAAAATGGATTGACTCCTTGGGTCTATATCCTCTGTCTCTGCCTGCAAGGCTCTAGTACTGCTCTTTTTGTTCTGAGTATGTAAAAGCAAATTCTGATTTCTTTCATAATGTTTCGTTCATTCAGGCAAAGTTGGATTTTGAGGTTTTGGGTCTTTTAATACTGTTAAATCTCCCTCGACATTGGAGCCATGTAGATTTGAAAGAAATAAAAGCTATAAAGAAATACATGAGGGGCTGCCACTTGGCTGAAAGACCAAGTCTACAGTACAGTTCAAAAATTCAATTACGAATCTCGTTTTTTCAAGGGTATAAGTACAGCTGGACAAATTCACTCCGTATATATTCATTGCCCCCAGATGCAACTTTCTTGGCAAAATTTCACCAATACCAAAGTTGACTGTTTATTGTCTTACAAAACAGTCATTTCTTCAAAAAAACAGGCAGAGCAAGGAACAAGAACACAAAGACCATCACAATGTGATACAATCTTCAAGAGATTAAGACATTCTCAAAAGATACAGAGGCAGCAGTTTATGTATCATAGCGCAGGATGCTACTAGCATCTGTTTGATATTGCTGTTCAAAAATCAGAACAGCCAGACCACCTGTATATATTAAAAGGTTAAAAACTGTGTTCAGCTGATAGCAGTACAGTCTCATGGTTACTCTGAAAGCCTGACACTGCATAGTAAATTCAACTTTTACAGGCAGGGACTGACACCACGTTTTGTGTTTCTACAGCACCTACCATAAAGAAACCTTGGGCTCATGACTGGGATTCCTTGGCTCTACAATATATGAAAAAAAATAGACAGATAAGGTTTATGATTTAACAACTACACTCTTCTACCACAAAGACATTAACTGGAAGAAACTCATGAAAAGCCTCATGATCACATAGGCATCACTTGCCTTATAAGTGGAGTTGGGATAATAGTCCTTCCTTTCCTCAAATGATTTAGGTGAGACACGTAATAAATGTAAAACATTAAATTTCAAAATCTCTCTGTCAACAGTAGTTCAGCGTTCTGATGGTACAGGTATAAAAGGATTTCATACTGAAGTGCAGCATATATACTCCAATACAATGAACTCCAACATAATCCAACTACAGTGTTTCATGGCAGTTCTGACAAGGGTCCAGGTACACACAATTAATTTATTTCAAAAAATCACAACATGAAAAGTCCAGGTGTACCTAAACATATCATCATGTAGCACAGGATGGAAAAATCTTTGTTCAGAAGCACTACCCCAAGTTTCCTTTCTTCTCACTAGAGAACTACTCCACTAGTCCTGTGCTACAACAGTTTGAAGGACGTTTCTCACTTTTACTCACAAAGGGCTCTTCAAAGTGTGACTGACTTTCCAAGCCATGCCTGCTTATTGAACTCCCACCTGAAAAATTTGACAATTGCATGTTCCTGGGCAAAATAATTTCTGTCAATAGGTCTCATGCTATTCAAAGACATGGGTATGTTTTAAATATATAATTACAGGAAGGAAGTACTATATAAGATCAGACACTACCAAGCAGACAATGTCACAAATGGACCCTCTTGCATTTCTCTCTACATTGCTCCTGAGTATAGTGTTTCCAGCTGGCATTTGTCAACCTGGCCACCTGCAAATATCTTTATCTGCACCTATAATATACCCATGTACGCGCAATCAGTCTCCTGGTACATTTTGTACAGAAGGCATGCATAAAAGGGAAAGTACACAACTGTAGCACTAATGGGCACCTCAGGAAACTCAGTTCTGTGTCTCAGGAAAAGGCGTTGTGAGTCATGACCTGCTTTTCTGCCTGGGCCTAAAATCTCTTCTGTTTCCTCTCTCATGTCCGTCTTCCCAGGAACACCAAGATGGAGCAAAACCTGAACTTACAAATGAGTTTCTTTAGCTTGTAGTGCACTGCTTGACTTCCATGCAGCCACGACCCTTTGAACTGCATCACCTGGGAAAGGACTTGAGCTGTGCCTAACCCCACGCCTGCTCAGTGACCCCGTGGAATGGCACTGCCATGCCCAGCGCTCTTCTGAGGCAGGAACTGAAGGGCTTCCCTTAAGGCTAAAGAGTTCTCCCTCCTACTCAGTTCATCTTTTGAAATCGTACCTGGTCATTATCAATTTGATGGCTATTAATGTATTATTCTCTTTGGATCTGGGGAGACTTTCAAGTGGAAGCAGAGATATCTGCAAGAAGATGCTGAGCAGAAGCCTAATTCTGGGGGATGCCATTGGCTACTTCACACATTGCCAGGTATCTGGTCTAAGCCAGTCCCTTCAGCTCTATTGCAAATGGCGAGAGACAATCACAAATAATTATTCACTCTATCATAAGACATGTACGGACAAAACACTTAACTTTTAGACAGGTAAATCAGATTAGATGATTTTGACCGTATGTGCCCATTCTAGCTTGAATTTTTAACATGAAATAAGTATTCCTGTATAATTACAAGGAAGAGAACAAAAATCTTTCATCTCAGAGTAAACACCACACATTAATTTCTCTTTTGGATTTCTTTCTCAGATTTCTTTTAATTAGTTTCATCATTTCTAGTAACCTCTTTCATGATTTAGGAACTCGTACGACACAAATACAATGGAAATTACATTTTGAGTACTCTCCTGTCCTTATCTCCCTCTTTCTACACTGCACAAAGTGCCTATAGCCACTTTTTAAAAATTTATCATTTATTTCATTTATTTCAACTCATCTTATTCACCAGTAATACTAAAGGATCACAGCTAAACCTCCATGCTCTTCTTGATTACGAGTTGAACACTAACTAGTTAGAGACTATTTTTAAAATTAACCCACCATCTCCATATGAAGCAAGTGAAAATAAAACATTGAAGAGGAAGTAATTGTTCCTTAAAGTTCAAATTAACTCTCTTTTCTCTACTTTCTAATTTGTGTGAAATTCTTGAGTTCTGGCAGCAGCACATTTATCTCTGAAAAATAATGATTTCTTAAAAAGTGACAAATTGTATTACAATTCGGTATAAAGTGGTTGAAGGAGTTTCACACAGTACAGTATTAGCAGCTTCTAGACTACTGCAGTTGGAAGAAATATAACATTGTGAAGTCCCATTTAAACTATACAAGAAAAGCTTAGGGAAAGACAAGGAGAGGTTTTGCTTGAGGTCCTTGAAAAAATTTGTTGAGTACCTTAGTTGTAAATTTTGCAGAGGCTTCTTGCCCTCTCTTGCTGTGCAGCTGACATGTAAAAAGACGATGGAAATAGATGCAGAAGCAATAAAATATACAAGCAATACAGATTATGCTCTGCAATTCTTTCTAGCAAAATAGCATGACTACAACAACAGCACAAAACAGAACAGCTTTATTTACCTTTGAAGGAGGAGGGAATTTCCTCAGAAAAGATATTCAAAGAAGGCAAAGACTGCCACATAAAGCACTCCAACTTCCACAGCTGCTTGAAAAAAATCATGATCCTCCCACTACGTTCACATAAAGTCTCAATTACATCTAATATTTTGTATGCATAATAATTATAGAGGTATACACACAGAGAATTACTCTACAAAGCTTGTAATTATATTACACTGATGAATCATAAGAATGTGATGATATACAACAGAATATCTCCATTTTTCAGTTTTCAATTTAAAACAACCAGGAAATGGCCCACAAAAGGGAGCCTTAATACAACACTTGGTGTTTCAATGAAATCTTCAGATATTCTGAAACGCTAGAATTAAGGTTGCCTGCGGAACACTAAGATACCTTCATCTTAGAAATACATTATGATGCTGCCTTCAATGAGACAAACAAGTATTAATCTTTCCACAAGACTTTGTCCTGTTCAACACAGAAAAGAGGCAATGGTTAACGAACCGTGCTTGCGTTCCTTGCATTGCTGAACATGTACCCCAAGTGCCTTACACACTGAGCAATATTCAAGCAGAGCTCTAAAGAGACATTCTTTCTTTTACAAGCTTCCCAATGAAGCATTCAGTTCCACAATATTTAAATGCTTGAAATATATTAAGGACTTTTCTTTCTTCTTCCACACGTCTCTGTGAGTTGAGGAAGTATTGCTGTCTCCCGTATTGCAGACTGGGAACTTGGGCACAGAGACTTTAAGATCAAAAGCATCTATTAATTTTGCTCCCAATCTGAGATACCTGGGACCTGATGTTTCTGAGCACCAAGCATTACATGGTGTTTAATATGTTCAAAGTACAGCTCCCTATTACTACAGCTGCGGCTGTGAGCGCTCAACACTACCTGCAAATCAGACCCCAGGGTCTCAAGTCAGGCACTGAGACAACAAAAAGCACACAGTTAGGGGCCACGTGTAAAAAGTTTGAGTTAGGAGATGTTCCCACACTCAACTAGAAACAGAAGGAAGAGAAGGCAGAGCAGAGTTCTGTGCACACTGTCCTTTCCTGCTGTCATTAGACACCCATTTCATGCTTTCCAACTACTGCCTTAGTGAGGCAGAGGCTTACAAGCCTCCACCCAGCAGTCCCAATTAATCCACAGAAGAATGATCATCCTGGAAACTGAATCACATAGCAATCCTTCACAGGAGAAGAAGTAAACTTAGCAATGTCCTTTACCTCCTAAACTGCCACCCACCCCCCCACCTTGCTCCCTCCAGGACTCCGGCTTCCCAACCAAGGAGGTTTCTCTCTCTCTCTTGCTAGAACGCAGCATGGAGGTTTCGAGGGAGCGAGCCTCCTGTGTCCTGGAAAGGTGCTGATGGATGCCTACAGCCCTGGACTGAACTGCAGAGAGCTTGACTCAGCCTGTGCCCAGCTCAGGGTGAACGCTGGACAAGTTCAGCTGACAGCAAGTCATGGTACCACTGAGCCCGTATTAACTGCAAGTTCCAAGAGGAAGCCAGAACTAAACAAACTCCCATGGATAAATGTGTCTGAACCCTTCACCCAAGTAGTGCTATATCTTACTCACAGGCATAGACTCTAAGAAAGACAGTACTCCTTACTAAACGCAGTTGTATGCCTTTTTCTCCCCCTCCCGAAAGAACAGCCTCCTTCAATGAGCAGTCAAAACCGCAAATAAGGTGGGCTAAAGATGTAATTAGACTTGATTAGAAGTTGACTGAAAATTACAGGAGTATATAATCTGAAGCCCGCTGAAGACAACAGAGAAAAAAAAAAAAACAAAACGACACAGACTTCAGTATAGAAAAGTTTCTTTCTCACCAAACACCATCTTGTTCCATGCACGGGGCAGAGGCGCGGAAGACAGACCACTGTCACGGTGGGGAAAGAGAGACAGCCTCAAGCGTGTAATTGGTGTGTGTGTGAGAGTATCACAGTAGCTCAATGGGAAAGATCTGAGCTTCACTCAGTGTGTTTTGTATCTTCCTCATGCACTATATGAATAGAAATATTCTGATATACATACAACATAAATGAAAGGTTACTGCTTTGATTACATGGTCTTTTAATTCGTTGTTAAAATATTTAAAGGAATTAGAAGACTATTCATCTGCTTTTCTTTCTGGAGGAATGAATATATTAAGAAAAATAATTTCACTTGTTCAGTTGAAAAACTGCAATTTAAACCCCCTTATTAAAGAGATTCCTTTCACAGAAAAAGTCACTAGTTCTCTAAATAATGTTCCTTTTTCACAGTTGGTAATTAATCTGTTGCTATGCACTGAAGTTAACTTTGGAAAGGTAATGCCACTGACACTTAAAGAAATGAATAATAAAAGAAATGTTAGACCCCCTAATTCTATAATTCCTATGTAATGACAATTCATGAAATACTATTTTCCACTGGAAATTTTTTTAAGTGCTAGATAAAGGGGCTGATGTGCTCCTAAAATTTAGTCTCATGATCAAATTGTGTCTCTTATAGCTATCAAAAATATAATTAAAAAAAGAAATATAATTAAAAGAAGACTCTTCCTAGAAAATAAACCTACAAATAGTTTTTCATTACATCTTGTTTCCTTTACAGTTTGAAAGTTGACAGCAATTGCTATAGAAATGCGTAACTGTGTATGGTAATTTTACTCTGCACTCATTCAGAGAAGTCCATGCTGAATATCGGTCCCACTTGTCAATAGAGGAGAATCTGAAATATATTAACATTTAGTTTTACAGGACAGATAGTAATTGGGTTGTTATTTTGTCACTGTGTAAATTTTCAGTGACCTTTCCAAAAAAGAAATAACAAGTCAATAGAAACTGTTTCTTCTTGACTTTCTTCACCATCTTTTTAATTTTATTTTTTTTTAAACAACCATCTGAAATTTCTTAATCCCTTTTCAGCTACATAAAGTTTATTTTTTTTTTTCCTTTTTAGGTAGAAAGTATAAATAAGGCAGTTTTATTCTTTCTTTGCATTTTACTTTAATGGAGATTTTCTAAGTTGTTATCTCAACTAACATATTCCGTATTTACAGCAAATAACATCAGGTTTTCCAGCACAAAGTATCCTAAGAATTCATTCACCTCCTCACCCTCTCCCTCTCCCAGGAAATGGAAAAAGAATACACAATGAAATGAAACCACAGAGGGGCCAGCTTTCAGCAGCTGATGCACATTTGTGCATCTTGTAAAGAAATATCTGAACACACATAATCAGTTTATCTACATATGCCCACTGAACTTACTGGATAACAGTATTTGTAAATACGACTTGTATCAGCATAACTGTGGCTAAAGATTGAATCAGCCCAAATCCTATTACTTGCTCTGCACTTTACCACCATATGCTTGACATCCTTTCCCCTCCAGCGAGCAAGGGGTCTTACCAATATTAAAGACAATGCAAACCCACAGCCATTTTAAAAGGTGGCACGGCCAGCTCTAGGAATGCTCTGCCTCTTTCCTGAAAGCAAAAGAAGATTGAACACAAATGCACACAGCATGGGAAGCAAACAGGAGAAATTAAAAACCTAAGTGCAGTTGCAGAACCATGACCTCACCGGGATTAGACATGGTGGGACAGCTCGCTTTACTGTAGTGATAGATGGGTACAGGTTTTTTGGCGAGAGATTTAAAAGTTGACTGAACAAAGCCCTGGGCAACTTGTTCTGCCTGGACTTGCTTTGATCAGGGGCTTGGACCACAGACCTCTGGAGGTTCCCACCCCCCACTACATCCTAGGAACTGACAAGGAAAATGAAATTGTGATGATTCTATTGAGTTTATAATATTTTAATACCAAGTCATGCCTGTGCAACTGTGATTGTGGCTCTGTGTGTGTGACATTCTTTGCAGGAAAATCATGCTCAATCTCTGCTAAGGAAAAAACCCAAAACGCTAATCTCAACAGAAAACTCCATATGTAGCTCTTACACAGGATTTCAGTGGGCTTAAAAAATAAAATGAGCCTGGAAGACTGTATCGTAACATTGCCAAAAAAATGGAGGTAAAACATGACAGTGTGATATTCTTTCTCAATAGGTTACATTTTAAACTACACACTCTGAGATCATTTACATGCAAACTCCCTGTCAATTCTTTCTGCAGTGAACGGTTGAGCATGTAATTTTGGGTCGATAAACTGCATGCTTTTTACATAGCAACATTTTAAGTAGCATCTTTGGCTTACCTTCCTCATGAAACCACAATCAGAAGAACTTCAAGGCATAGTGGACAAACTAGTTAATATTTAACACAGCTCTTGGGATTATGGCATCACTTCACAGCTGAGAAAGAGAAGGGCTCTGACATCTCCTCTAAGAAGAACTGCCTGCTATCTGGGTGCCCATCCCTGGGCTTTGGGGGATTGTGAGACCTAACAAGCTCCTGCCATACAGGTTCTGCAAACTGGCTATTAATTTACGATACATTCAAAGAACTCTTAGTCTTGCAACCCATCACTCAATAGGGTCTTTTTTTTTTTTTTTTTAAATGAAAACAAAATTCCACACATGCACTCACACACGCCTTGAAGAATATTGCAGTGGGATGCTTACAGTCAACGAAATAAAAATGTGAGATTTTAGGGGTTCCCACAAGTTACTAAAGATACAAGATGTCCAATTACACAAGACACTAAACTTTGCATAGGATTAGCTAACATGGTGAACCGCGCAGCTTCACATCTTATAAAATCTATGCAATCCCTGCAAATAATGTTAAATAGTATTTTTTTGCCTTCTTTCCTTAGATCTTTACAAATTATTATTTGGATTTTACTTTAATATTTTGGAAAGCAGAAACCTCTGCCAGGAATACAATAGTTCACATCATAATCCTGATATAAATCACCATTCACTCAAATCAAACAAACAAAAACTTCAGGTCCTCTCAGTTGTTCAGCAACCACTGCCTTGACTTTGATGCTACAATTTCATTAAATGTTCTAGTTCTGAAACTCTCACATCACTGACAGCAGCTAAACTTCTGCTACCAAAAAAATAAGCATAAAAGGATATGTCCAAACATATACTGAAAAAGCAAATTAAATAAAAGACACAGCAATGCATGCTTTTGTGGTTAAATTCCCTTGACATTTCTATAATCTTGTTATTACAGTCTGTAAGAAAAAAGAAAAAAAGCCTGTAAAGGTACCCAGATACTAATTAGCAATGCCATGTTTAAGTATCTATTTGTTACTTGGAAGCTGGCCATTTCTGTACCGTGCAGTGAGTTTGAATTGAAGTTAAATATAAGAAATAGTAGGAATTACCAAATCAACACACAGGTATGTAAAACCAGCTAGACCAAAGGGGATTACATGCTGCAACTCCTCCATTACTAATAAGGGATTGCAAAATTGATAATACCAAGCGGGAAACTCCCCTACAAGTCAACCTCACCATCTGGCTTATCTCAAACCCAAAGGGAATTAAACAATAAAAGACAATAATTTTCCAACAGTGATGCAGCAGTGCAGAGTGGAAGACAAGAACCAGCCACAGCCTAGAGACTAATGTTTATGAAGGATTTTATAGCACAGTTCTTTATATTTTCTTGCAAACATCAAGCCTTAGGGAAGTACTACAACTAACATTGTCTTAGAAACGATGAAATTTGAAGCATCCTAGTCATTTCCTCAAAGAAACCAAATCATTAACTAAATGAATGACACAGCTCAGTATTATTCATTTCTAGAATTGATGTCTGAATCATGAAAATACACTTTAACGGAAGTTTCTGTACTCTGCTCCAACTTTGTGAAGCTTCTGAACTTCCAGATGTATTAAATTCTACACAATGATGCTGCATTAACAGAATCTTAATTATACAGTTCTAAATTACTTCATCTAATCAGTTACCTACTCATACTGTTTGTGAGGAATTTGTTATGACCAACTGAAACCAAGTAAGAATCCAGGACATGCATTTAAAATTCCTAAATAGTCCATTTTATCAGAAGACACTGAGACTATAAAACTTCCTTACTCTCTAGCTCAAGATTAGCCATATACGAAAAAGCTACACTTAATAAAATACATGATTGCGAGTGTGCAATATACCATATATATGGGAAAATAAGCATCATCAAGTTTTGCCTTGTCAGCTAACTGCTAAGCATTCCTGGCTAGAAAGAAATATATGCAATATTTGGTTATCACACTTGTCTACTGTAGGTTTTTCCTATGTTTCTCTGACACAAATATTACTGGTCACGAGACAGAACAGCGAGATGAACCACTGCTCAGCTGGACCATAGAACTTGCTAACTTTTCTTTCACCATCTCTTTTTCAATAACATGCTTTTAAAATATGCATACCTCTAAGAATGCAAACCACAAAATACTAGAAAATCATTCTAGTTGCACAGGTATGACTTGGTATTAAAATATTATAAACTCAATAGAATCATCACAATTTCATTTTCCTTGTCAGTTCCTAGGATGTATTGTGCACCAGTTGCATGTAATTATAAGAGGTTTTTAGCTTCTGAGCACTGTTTTCATCATGGTTGCCCGCTTTCCTGAACAATTTAAAATGTCATCAGCCATTAAAATACAACCAGATTAATCAAGATGTCCTTGGATAATTATCACATGAAGTTTGCACATATGTTAGCATAAACTTTCCTTCTACAAAATGTATGTAATTCCCCCAAGTCAGATAAAATAGGATATGTTCTAAGGCATAGATGCTTGAATGAATGTAAATCCTTCCTACTTTTTGTTGTCACAATAGAAACAGAAGCTCTTCTGCCAAACTCTAAGAAAGAATCAGCATCAGCAGCAGATTTCAGTACGTATTCATTTTGAGTTCTCAAAAATCAAATGAGCGTCCCTTGGGAGACAGTCCTGAAGGGCACAGGTGCCCAGGAAGGCTGGTCATATTTTAAGCAGGAACTCTTAAAAGCACAGGAGAAAGCCATTCCCATGTCCAGAAAAATGAGCCGACGGGGAAGACGACCAGCCTGGCTAAATAGAGAGCTTTGGCTGGACCTCAGGAACAAAAGGAAAGTTTACATTCTTAGGAAAAGGGGGTTGGCAATTTACAAGGAATACCAAGAAGCTATGCAGGGGGAAAATTAGAAGGGCCAAAGCCCAAGCAGAACTCAGCTTGGCCACTGCGGTTAAAGATAATAAGAAGAGGTTCTTTCAGTATATCAATAGAAAAAGGAAAACTAGGGAAAACGTAGGCCCACTGATGAATGAGATGGGCACTCTACTGGTGGAAAACATAGAGAAGGTGTAGTTACTGAATGCCTTCTTTTCTTCGGTTTTCACTGCTAAAGCTGTCCCTCATGAATCCCAGACCCCAGAGGCAAGGGGGAAGGTCTGGAGAAAGGAAGATTTTCCCTCAGTTGAGGAGGACCGGTTTAGAAACCACTTGGCCAAGCTGGACA
>VYXH01006234.1:0-11498 GCA_013397275.1 Burhinus bistriatus | reverse complement strand
AAAAAAAAGAAAAAAAAAAGGCTCAGGTCTTATTTATTCCAATTTCCATGCATGTGCACACAAAAATATATCATTGGCTTCACCGCTGTTATTCCTAGTTTCCCGCAGCATAAGTAGAAGAAGAATCAGAAGTATTGTGTTTCCACAGGTTTGCTAATAAACTTCTATTGACTGCACAACCACTTGAGCTACCCAACAGCATCTTGTAACAACATTTCAGATTAGATTAATTCATGTTATTTCAGATTTCATAAAAAACCCAGAAAGTCAGGCCAGGCAAAGCAGGAGGATTCCTGCCAAGCTGTAATTTTCATTAGAAGCCATATGACTGGCTTTGGAAAACTTCACCCTTAAAGAAGTAAAGAAAATTCAAGGCTTGTAAGCACATAGAGCAATAAGAACATAGAGCAAACCAAGAAGAGCAGAAACAGGCCATTGCCAACCCCTTCCCCAACATGGGGAGATGGAAGAAAGTTTGGACTAGCATTTGCACTTTGTCACTCCTCAAATTCTCAACAGATAGAGGAGTCCAACCATTACATAGTTCTGCACAGCTGACATTAACCTAATCACAGCATGGTAAGGAAGCTGAATTCAGTAAAATTGCTAGTCACATTGTTCATTCCTTGTTTTCGCTTTAGTCAATATTTACAATATGTTTAGACAATCCTTTCAGATGAACAAAATAGCCCTTTCCTCTCCCTGTTTTACTGCCAGAGAAACTGCAAGGATGTCTACGCAGCGCACAAAGTCTAAAGGTACACAGGCCACTTCTTGAAAGAGCTAATTCGGCTGCCAATTCTGGTCTAGTCGGGTCAATAGGAAACTCCAGGAAGAACAATTTATCCCACTTCTTTATTGCCGAGGTAAACCAGCCAACTCTGCTACAGCTAGTCTGTTTGTGGCAAATGTATCTTGAGGATTTACTCATCTGCCGAGACTGCAGAACGCAGCTGCCTCCTCCAGTGACCCAAAACCTGGTGTGCTATTCCCCAATCTTCTGCTCCTACCACTAATCTCAAGATAAACTCATCAGTATGTCAGCTTTATTAGACCAGCTTAAATTGGGAAATCTGCCAGCTATTGTCGCAGAATCACAATTGTGTACTGAACCTTGCAAATTTTTGACCTCAAAATACACAGTCACACAGACATGCCATGATAGGAAAACTGAAAAGTCTGCCTCTATCAATCTTTCCTCTCCTTGAATCCACATAGTTCAAGTAAGAGGAAGGTGAATTTACACAACTGCACTTCGAGCAATGCACACAAATAATTATGAAGACGTACTGTTCTCTGCCCTTAAACTGCTCTGTATTCTATGACCATGAAGACTGCCAGAAAAACCCAAAGGCTACCAGAGTAAAATCTGGACAAAAAACTTCCAAGAGACCACGTGCAGTGTGTCCTACTCCTCCCAGCTACCACTGAAAAGAGAAGGTACAAATTCTGTGTTTCATATGCATGGTAAAGTTACTCTGCCAACCCAAACTATTCTGTGATTCTATATGTACCAAAAAGGAACACAGTACTAGGAGATGATTAGAGGAAAAAAAATAGTATGTTGCAGGAAGAGCGCTAATGATATCAAGGTTGATACTGTTTGATTGAGCCAAGAAACATACACTGGGGTCCTCAATATCACAAGGGAGCTCTGCTATATATTTGCCATAGTTGATGGGTTCACTTTAACACTTCTACAAATTTGATCTAAAAGATTAATAAAAAGTAAGACAAGTGAAAATTATCGATAAAGATTTATAAGTATCCCAAAAGCTTACAGCGGTCTCTTATGGTAGCATAAGCATAGGTTTCACTGGTGAAATAAAGGCACAAGGCTATCACTCACGTTGTTAAATGGTGCCTGTCAAAAAAAAGCCAGGTCTGATTATTTCAACAACAGCAGTCAAATCCATCTGGTGCTCAGTGACCATCCAGAAAGTGCTTACGAGCCTCAAAGGACTGAGTTACTATGGCACATCCTCAAGATAATACACAAAATCATTACTAATAAATTTTTATTTTGTAAGAAGATTTCTTTGCCCTTGTACCTTAAAGCTCAACTGAGTGACAACCATGGTTTGTTGATGAATTCAGAGCAAAATGGTGCTAGGGGGGTATTTCTGAAGCCAACGGTAAACACTGCACCCAGAGCCATCCTGCTTCTAATTTTGTGAGATTTGATTTTACTGTTCAATAAAGTGTCTTCCGACAGCTGTGCTTTGAGGGAGCACAGACACAACAAAAAGCAGCTGCACATTGCAGCAGCTCTGGTTTCATATGCCTGATGGTTTCAAAATTCAGCAAATGTTTACCTTTGGGCATCAGCTCAGCTACAGTCCTGCAATTAGAAGTGCCCAGCAACTGTGCATCACTGAAACTGATGATGCTCTGAGAAGGGGAACTGCAGAGACCTTACAAGAGTAGAACGATAATGATGTAATTATCACACACAATAGCAGAAATAATCACAGTGGAACATACAAATATCAAAGCACCAAAGGAAACAATTCTCTGAAGAACCTCTTTGCAACACACAAAATCAGAGAATGGTTGAGGTGGAAAGGGACCTCTTGAGATCATCTAGTCCAATCCCCTTGGCTCAAGCAGGACCAGCTAGAGCCAGTTGCCCAGGACTGGGTCCAAGTGGGTTTTGAGTATCTCCACAGATGGAGTGACACAGGTGAATAATCTCCAACTGAATTGACTAGGACATCTTGTCGTCCTTTTTGTTTTTTCCGTTTCCCTTTTCGTTTTCCTTTTCCTTCCTTCCTTTTTTTTTTTCCTAAAAGTAACAGTGAATAAGCCAAAAAATTAAAAACCTTGAAAAAGACTGTGTTTTATATGCTCATTGAAAACCGTAAGCCTCAGAGAGCAATTTCTGCCTTGTGAAAATGAGATGGGAAATTATATCCACACAAGCCACTGTTCTGGATTGTAACAAATACAATGGACAAGCAATTTGAAAATAATGAATGGCAATATAAAAAGCAAGAAAGTTGACTTCCACGAGTAAGGCACAAACACTGTTGGATAAAGCCTCAAATCCTTTCCAACGATCTTCAGCTGTCTGGGATTCCAGATGGACAAGACAAAGTGATCAGTCCTCTCCATGAATCCTGTCTGGCATCTTAAAGAGTTTCATCTTTAAGAAAAGATCCTTTAAGCAATAAGGCGGCCTGTAGCACCTTTGTTATCTAAGAACTCTGAAAAACATTCCAATAGGAAGGCAATAGAGAAATGTTCATCTTTATGAAAGACCTCAATAGCAGCCAAAAGCAAAGTATTCCTCTACGCACCACCCAGCTGCTCTTCCTATCAGCACAAAAGAAGAGGAGAAAATATTTTTAATCTGTCCTCCCTGGCAGAAAACACACAGGCTAATGTTTCAAAAGAATAAATAGCATCTGTTTTGGATGGAGTAGACTGAGAAAAAAATCATAAGCCAACCTGCAGATAACCTAAGTGCATGGATTTATAAGAGACCGTGATAAATGCATGTTGACTATTTGCTTAATACATCTGGAATGTATTTCCTCATTTATGCAATAGTTTTCCCCCACAAAGAAAGTTCCTCCACTGGGACTCATAAAGGCAGTAATATTTTAGGAAGTTACTGTTACACTAAGAATAGTAGAGATTGTCTTGCGTTTTCTTGTTCACAGCTTTATAATTAACAAAGTAAAAATGTAGGCTGTTATGTTTGATGGAAGTTTCCCCAGAGAGATCAAATAATCTAAAGCAGCAACAGCTTTCTATAATTCTGTATATAATTACAGGAGTGAATTTCTTTTTATGGTGTAAACAGTCATAGTTAAGTAGATGGGTCTTAGTGGTTGCCACTTGCATTCCTAAGGGCACTTGCAAGAAAGTCAAGTTGCTCTGCCACATCTTAGGACAGTTACTAAAGTATTACTGTTAATTCATGCCATATCAACAAATGTATGTTTACAAGTAGGGGCACTTTATCATCGACATTACAATGCTGAATCTGGAATAAGTAATGCAAATTTAAAGGTAGATCATCACAATAACTAGAACTGAACAAACCCCTCCACAGAAACACAGTTTTTCCAAAATTTGGCCCTTCTTACTGTAAAAAACCCCAAACTGGTAGAATCTCTGCTTAGTGCAGTTGACTGTGTGATCGCATAGACACAACAATGCGCATTTATATATTTACATAGAGATACATAGATAGATGTGTATACACCACACAAAGACACACCACCTTTTTGAAATAATATTTTTGGAATTATAAAGAAAAAGCTTTTTCAACCCAAAGGGCTGATAAGAACTAAGCATGCTGATGAAACACACAACTACTCCACTTGAGGGCAAGGCTTAGTAGAGATACCTTAGAAAATAACAGTACAGTACAAGAGTTGCAAGGAACAGCCTGAAGTATAATGCCAAGAGAGGACTGACAACATGCACGTCCTCTCTTTTCCAGGTGACCTAAAAGAATGCTAAACCAGACTATGCCACAGACCTTCAAGATACGAATTGCTACAAAGCAAGACAGTAGCGCCAGCACTTCTCCCTCAGTGCTGCAGGGGCATATGCTCCTACAACACACGGGACCAACATCAAAGACACCCAACATCTGCTATGGTTGCAGATACCACAGAAGCTCCTCTCAGCCTGTAGCTCCTCAACAAGACTAAATTTTCTATCATCTTAGCCACACACAGCTGAAAAGCTCTTTTTTTCACCGCTACCACTACCTCTTGCAGAGAAAAATCCTCCTACACAAATAATTTCTATGCTCTGAACACCCTTCTACCTTGAAATTTCTTCACCTGCCTTTCTGCTGAGTCCTGCGCTTTCTCTCTCAGGATCCACCTTGCCTGAAACCAAACTGCTGTCTAGAGAGGTGATGGCTGTTAGCAGCACACGGTGGAAGCACAAGCATTAGATAGTTGTATATCGACATTTCTCATTTTGCTTGGTCCCTCTACTCTTTGGCAACCAGGTACAATGATGAAATTGGGGATGGATAGTTAACTTCTTTTTGATGATGTAATATGATGGCTATGGAGACCTCCAGGATTTTCAAACATATACAAACCTTTCTTCACCCACTCTGTTACACATTATCTCCACAAACATGTATACAGTTTAGCAGTATACTTTTTAAAATGTATTACAACATCTAGATACATGAGCAGATCTCCAAAAAAAAAAGATAAAACACCTCCTGTTCCCATTGTTTTCAAGGAAGTTTTGGTATCTGGCCCCTCAGAAAGAAGAATCTTTTCATTAAGGGCACCAGCAGTAGGAATCAAAGACTGATTTCTACCTCTTTTAAGTACCAATACCTATGAAACCAAGAGCACGTAGGGAGGAGACGGTACCACGGGGTTCCAGTTATGTGTGCCCAGTAACGTCCAATGTGCTTGCACTGCTATTACCACTGAGACAGTTATTCACTACTCAAGATTATCACCATACAACAGATGCAAAATGCAAGTTACACCATTGAGTTTCTTCGTGTGGAAATGAAGAAAACATGTATGGTTCTGTTCATTTCTCCTTCTGTGATTCTTGTTTGGGAAGCAGCTGTAAAAACATAACTGCCTCAGCACTCCTTCATGATTTAATCAGCTTTTAGCAAAATCTGATGACATGCCTAAATATAAACATTTCTGATACAGTCAGGCATGAAACAATCCAGACCAGAAGAGAGGCAGGGGAGAAACCCTGGAAAATAGTAATGATACTATTAGAGAAGACAGTAAAGCAAGGCAGTCGGATTCTACCTTGATCTTACTCTTGGGACCAAACGCCATGGGTAAGGAGAAGACAGGGCTACACTCTCATAAGCATCACCTTACTCACTCTCTTTTTCTGTAACATAAACCCTCTGTTGTCCCCGAGATTCATTCAGGACAGTGGCCACAGATGAGGGTGCAGCTATCATTCAAGAAGTACTGTGTTTGAAAAGATTCTTTTGTGGATCCCAAAGATCACACATTCAAGGGTCTCTGAAGGTATTCTAGAAGAAATACATTGAAGTTTCAGGTAATGTCTTGTTCTGCATAAGAATAAACTCGGGGGGGGCGGCGGGGGGGAACAACTAAGGTAAGTGATCATCAAGTTTGCACTTCTTTTATTTAATAGGGAATATCTGTGAGGAAAACTTTCCATTATGGTACAATGTTCTTGCATCATGTGTGAATGTGTCACTGCATGCAATTATGCTTCTGAAACAGCAACACGAGGAGAACGAGTATTCAGCAAACACCTAAGGAGACCATCGCATTAAATTCTGATTCATCTGGGAAGGAACTATGCTACACTGAAAAGCACAATTATGCATTTTGTCTCAATTAAATATGCTCTTAATAGTATAACAGAAAGTGTCTATGCTCTTTTCTTGGCAGTGGCTGTGCACATAGTACGGAGCTTAGAACTAGCGTGCCCTACCTGCCAAGTATAAAGTTCAGTACATTTCGGTCTTTTTGTTAACCTGTTATTCACAATTACGCTGTTTCTGAAACATTTACCATGTAATAAATGCAGCAGCTGAAAAGTATCCAGATTCAGTGGTCATTCATACATTTAGTCATCCAACAACTTTCATATTCAGTAGAATACATGAATGCGCACATGTATTTAATAAGAACATGCACAAGTTTTGTATATAAAGAATTGCTAAGAGAAGGATTGAAATCTTTCTGAAACCTTCAGGGCATTTTTTTCCCCCGAGACTATAATGTAGCTAATTTGTTATACGCATTTCAGCCAATGTTTACATGAAAAACTGACAAACGCCATCTTGGTAGGATTCAAGAAATGATTTTGCTATTTCAGCATCCTATAAAACTGTCATACAATACCAATTCTGTCAATCAAGTGTCAAATTTTGAAAGCGTCTCTTTATTCTGACTGGTTAGTACTACTGCATTTTACAGAAAAAGGTTAGTCAGGTCAGATTTCAAAGATGACCAGCTCTTAAGATAATCTGAAACTTCAAGCAGCAGAGAACAGAGACCATTAAAAAGTGTAGCCTGCAAAATAAAATCCTTTGTTGAGAATTCAAAGCCTTTTTTCAGTAGGAAAAAAATACAAAAGCATACATTCTTTAAATATACATTTAGCCTCTTGGCCTTACTCCACAAAGCTGCTCTTCAGCACCAAGAGCACAGCCAATAATTTGTTGTTACAGCCTGACTTTCCTGATACCATTTTGCTTTTAACTTCTAAAAGGGTTTTAAACACAGTGTGTTCCATTTTTGGAACATAATTACTAAACCCATCCTTCATTAGCATTATATAACATGGCGAGGGGACACAAAAATTCAAAAGAAACAGCTCTAAATTTTGGGCATTGACTGAGAAACAGTATAGCCGATCCATGACTGAGAAACAGTATAGCTGATCCATTAATGATGTCTGAAGCAAACTGTCTGAAGAGAAGTATCAATTTCAGAATCAATTGGAAACGGTTTTTGTAATTATGCATAATCATAGAATCATAGAATCGTCTAGGTTGGAAAAGACCTTTAAGATCATCTAGTCCAATCATTGACCCTACCCTACCAGTCTGCCACTAAACCATGTCTCTAAGCACCACATCTACACGACCTTTAAGCACATCTAGGGATGGTGACTCAACCACCTCCCTGGGCAGCCTCTTCCAACGTTTGATAACTCTTTCAATGTTTGATAACTCTTTCAGTGAAAATTTTTTTCCTAAAATCATAGACATGTAACCTAAAATCATAGACATGTAACATTTCCTTAATCATATACATGTAACTAACAACATTCTGAATGCAGAGGTATGGCCAGCTAAGGTACAGAAAGATAAGGGCGGGCAAGGTAATTAGCATCAAGATATAACACGTCTTTCTCCTTTTTCCACCAAATATCCATGCTGTGTTGTAGTCTCTGAAAGTAGAGAAGAATGTATCCAAGGCATTTTCATGCTTTCTTAATTAACATTGCCTAAATGCTTAATTTCTAGCCCTGACAAAGTGCTGTTTAAATTACCTGTCAACTGGATAGAAATGATGAGACCTGTCACATTTGAAGGTCCATACCTGCTTGCGCTCCCTCTGCCAGCTACGTACACTACAGCAGGTCTGCCTAAGTATTCCTCTCAAGGTTCTCACCTCATATGACAGACGCTCCAAGTCCTTAATCACTTCTGTGGCCCTTTGCTGGACACACTCCAGCACATCCATCTCACTCTTTTACTACAGAGCCCAGGACAGGACAAAAATCTCTAGATGTGTCTCACCAGTGCTGAGCAGAGAACAAGGATCATCTTCCTTTACCTGCTGGCAAAACCCTTTTTAATGCAGCCCAGGAAGCTGTTGGCCTTCTTTGCAGCGAGGGTGCGTTGCTGTCCAACCAACTTTTTGGATAATAAACAGACACCCCAAGATGCAAAATGTATCTTTCCCTGTCTCTCCTGCAACTGATCTCATCCTTTCTCTCAAAGATCTTGAGTGCATTTCAAACAAAATGAAGTGCTGCGTTTCTCCAAGATGATTTTCTGCATGTGGGGCCAGAGGGCACTCTATTCCTTCCTAAATTAACCTAACCTGAAATATCCCTGGTCTTTGGTCTGTAATATCTAATCTCATCACCTGGGACCACTCTTGGCATAGCAACTCTTTGTATAATGAGACTGAGCTAGCAGTCATGTAAAACCAAAAGATAGCCCTAGACAGATTTGTGATGATTCTTCAGTCACAGGCTGTTTCACATATTTCCTAAACTCAACACCTGTTGGGAACGTAATGTAAGACTCACTTTGCCAAGACTACTTATTTTTCCATAACACACTATATAGTCAACACAGACAACGCGAAACAGGATACAAAGAAGAAAGTCATAATTTGACGCTGCCTGTGACAAGCACGAAACATTCAAAACCAGAAACAGTCTTCTTCCAGCATGAAGCTTGAGAAAGAGGTCGTGATTATTGCTTACTGGTGGAGTTTTTTTCTCCACAAATGTGACATCATGTATTAACATCCTAAATTGCGCCCAGCAGTTTGGCGGAAGGCATGCCTACCAATACACGAAATCACCACAACTTGGGCTGGATCAAGGAGACGCCCCAAAAGTATGCTAGCCCACTGTGAAGAATAAGCTGCTCGGAATTGCTACTTCGTCAACTCATGTAGAAATCAGGAGAGAGAAAAATACAAGGATCATAAAGAGAATAATCTATGCTGTCTAGGTAAACATAGAAACACTGGAATAGGAAGAAGCAGAATTGCAAATAGGTGACACAATAAAACAGATTCTGTCTGACAACTCAACTTCATTTTTTAGTGTCAGAACAAGATTTCTCCTGGACTCCTAAAGCTGAGGGTTTATTCTGGCAAGCGTTCTTACTGATGAACACCGCTTTGGAAAACCATGCCCTGTTCTGGTTATAGTCGATGATTTATGCCTTTATGGAAGGAACTATGGAAAACAAATAGAAGATCAAAGGAAATCTTTGACATCTTTATGATTGTCTTTGGAGTTTCAGAGCATGCCTCCCTTAATTCCCTACTAACTTTGGAAACCACTTAATGTAATGATTTTGCTGATGGCAGCATGTGTGAAACTATATTAAGCTTGAAAATACATCTCTTTGATGAATGAAAGGAGACCCTGAAGTGCTAATTCCTCCAGCACTCTTTTCTTCTCATTTACCATTCTTCAAGAAGCTGACTGAACAGTAGCTAGGAAAAAACTGAGTTGTATCACTCTGCAATTCACATTCAGGAAGTGTTTGTGGGATAACAGCTTCCTTTACACATTCTCATTGTTTTATTAACACAAACTTTTTAAAAACTAAGTATGGCCATCAGAACTCAGTTTCCCTTTTCACCATTTCCTGAATTTAGTTACAAAATGTAAACACTGTATGTGGGCTTTCTTCAGTCTGGGGGTTCCTTTACAACTCCAGTCCTTCGCCAGCACAAAGGTAACTTCTTTTGCTTGTGGCAATGCTTTATAAAGCACACCATCTGGAAAACTGAAAGTTGCACCTACCACTTTGTATCATTATTACACTTGGGAGTTCCGGGATACAAAAAGACAAAGACCTGCTCTTAAGAAGTACAAAAACGGGAGTGAAGAGCACAGTGTCTGTCCCAAACTTGGTTTCGCTCGTACCAAGTCAAAGCCCAACCTAGCACAGCAAGACTAAAACAAACAGCAGCTACTGTGCATTCTTTCTTTGAGAGATACAACAACTATTGCAGCCTCTTCTGCTCAACAGCTACATAAATCTAAGTAATGAAGGAGGTAAGAAGATCCCTTTCTGTAGCAGTTTGTAGTTTTGATTCTCTTCAGTTAAGAAAAAAGAAAACCCCAGAATAGGCAGATCCAAACCAGGAAACCTGAGTCCCTTCATTTCTGAGTGGAAAGAATAAGAATAGGAAGAAAAAAAATCAAAATAATCCTCTGAAAAGACAGTATTTATCATTTAAAATGAAACAGCCCCTCTAGGTTCAGCAAATTCATCACAACTTACCTGCTCAAACTGTCCACCTAGAGCTGGCAACCTTCTTTATACTGGGAAGATAAAACGAGCCTGCTTATTAAGTCCTCCCTACAACATATTCCTTGTCTTTTTTTACTGTAACCATAGTCCAGAATGACAATTTCAGATGCAGGACACATGTTAAAACACATCTTGCAGCATGTACACACAGTTTCATGTATATGGCTCAGGCTTTACTCCTTCACAGCTTTTATTCTGCAGATTGAGCTTTGCTTCTAAGAAGCACAGGATCTAGGATGAATAAATCCTAGTTCTAGAAACACTTCAGCAGGGTAAGAACTAAGCTGTTTCAAATCCCTAATCCAGAAAAAAACAAAAGAGTTTTCCATGCTGCCAGCTCACTTAGTTTCACCAAGTCTTTCAATACTTAGCAGACTTGTTTGGCTTTTACCCCCCAGATTCTGACATGAGAATCCACAGCTTTCAGAGGTTTAAAAAGTAATGTTTAACCCTTGTGGCAGTGTAAAAATATGGCTTAGAAGCAGAACCAAAGAAAACAAAACCCACACCTAGCATTTTAAAGCATCTTTTTTAAAGTGTTCAGCATCATCTGTGATGTCGTCAACTACTACTAGCATTGCTTCCAGTGAGAACAAAACGCCTCTATGCAATTTAAATGCCTCTGTGCAAATGCATATAGCATGGGGAACAAACAGGAGGAGTTAGAGATGTGCGCACACCTGCAAGACTATGATCTAATTGGCAACGTGGAGACATGGTGGGGTGGCTCCTATGACTGGAGTGTTGAAATGGATGGACACAGGCTCTTCAGGAAGGACAAGCAGGGGAGACGAGGAGGGGTTGTCACCCTCTATGTCAAGGACCAGCTGGAGTACATGGAGCTCTGCCTGGGGATGGATGAGGAGCTGACTGAGAGCATATGGGTCAAGATTAAAGGGAGGGCAGGGGCAGGTGATGTTACAGTGGGAGTTTGCTACAGGCCATCTGACCGGGAGGACTGAGTGGATGAGGCCCTCTA
>VYXH01006231.1:0-38902 GCA_013397275.1 Burhinus bistriatus | reverse complement strand
AATGCCGGCCTGCGCCCCCCCCCCCCCGTTTCTTCCAGTGCAAATAAGTTATCAAGTATGCTTTTCCCCAAAGAAGCACAAAATCCTGGATTGAGAACGGTGTCACTACTGATCCCTTTGCAGAGCCAGACACGGCTGAGTTACGATCCTGACAATGCACAGCTTTTTATAAAGCCATAGCAACAAGTCATTACACTTATTGTCTTCCGTTTAAGAGTTTAAGTTTTTCAGCAGCGATATTCCTGAAGATGTGCTTTTGTTAAGACTCAAGTGCTTTGCTGAACTTGAATCCAAAATACAAAAAAAGATATAATTTGTACCAATATTGAAAAGCAGCAATTTTCATTTAAGTTTTAGAAATTAAATACATAAATAGTTAGAAGAATATTTTTTTTTAATCAAAACATAATTTTCTTGTAAATTTCCCAAAAGACTGCAGTCAGCTAAAGAGACAGCCAGATTATTGCATCCTCTCAAAGGCAATCTCTTTTACGTGGTCAAAAATTATCTATTTATATATGTATCAGCAGGTGGTTTTCTTAAGGGTTTTTTTGCATGCCTAAGAATCCAGAATAGCAAAGCCCTGCAATATAGAGTGTAAAGCATCAAATGACACTATTATACATCAGCCTAGAATATTGAATATCATGATACTATCTCAGAAGTGCCTATTTTGCTGTTGTTAAAAAAAACAGGGAAAGAATTTTAAACTCTTCCCCCCCTACTATTGTTTTCATAGTCTCTGTAGGTTTTGGGATCAGTCACCAGTCTGCCCAACCATTTTGAGCTGCAGAAAGCAATTTTCTATTTGGTTGATCCAAATAGTTGTTAGCAAACTAGCTTATTTCTGCAGCTATTCAGTTCCCTCTCAGCCAAAAAGCAAAAGGCCAAAGGAAAGTCCTCATTTTTCTGCACACAGGGTTACCATAAAACAATAAGTTTGTTTTCTCCAGAAACATAGATTTATAGAATCATTTAGGTTGAAAAAGACCTTTAAGATCATCTAGTCCAACCATTGACCCTACTCTACCAGGTCTGCCACTAAACCATGTCTCTAAGCAAGCCTTAAATTTTCTTAGAAATATTAGATCACATTTTATTCAGTTTTAAACTTGTGATATGAGAATTTATGCTCTAGTTACACAGTTATTGTTGCATTGGGTTTTTTTGCAGATTAATCACGCAATTTTTCCTTGTACATTATGTTTCTTTAGGTTGCATCTGCGTTAATGACTGCATTTAATGTTTTGAACTAAGTGATAGGCATTTTACACTTTAATACTCTCTCCTGATGTTTCCAGAGTAGTTTATATTTTGCCAACAGTCAGGATTGAAGGAGAAATTATGCTTTCAATTTAGCCGGAGGTAGGCTTCTAAGAATAATTACTGGCTTTTATGTCATTTAAATAATTATTTTTAAAAATCAACAATAAAAAAAAAAAAAAAAAAAACCAACAAATTAGAACAAAATCTTAACCCTTTACTGAGCCAACATTTGTCATAGGTATGTAAGCCAGGGATATCTTCCCAGCCTTAATTATTACAAGGGTAAATTATCTCCAGTTACAACATTCAGAGGAACTGCACATCGCAGTCAGTAACTCTCAGTGTTAGTGACAAGGCTTTTGTAACGTGGACTTGAGGGACTGTAATAGCTTCTGGCCTTGGAAAAACAGGGTGGCAGGGAAGCAGTCCCGCAGCTATTTCAACCCAACACTGGTTGTTTCAACTGAAACAGGTACAAATTTGAAATGTTTGCTGAAGTTAGCTCATATGTCACCTCACCTCCAATGCCTCCCTCTTCCCAAGAAAACCATTCATAAACCCAGAGAAACAGCTCGTATTTAAGCACACTAAGCCTTCCAAAATATGCTTAGAAACAAAATTATGTTTGGACTTGAAAGGACTCCAACTGAGAGGTCAGCAGCAATGCACAATTCATCCTAACACTGACTGTATTGAACCTGTCTTGTATTGCCGTACACAAAAAATTGTACATTTCAGAGGCATCACCTTGTATAGAACAAAATTAATTTCAGAAGATAAGTGAAAATAAACAAGGAAATGCAGGAGAAGTTGGAGTGGAATTAATTCTGTCTCTGGGAAAGAATTTCTACCCAGAAGCATTACTTTATATATAATTATTTGATAGGTAATGACAAATGACCTAATGATTAGAGAAGTTGTCAACGCCATAGATTTGCCAGCAATAGAAAGCATCTGGAGCTCTACGTGGAAATAAGTGCCACAAAACCAGATTTTAAAACGAAATGTGCCAACCGTGCTTACCTCATTGCATAAATTCTTGTTGCACTTTTGAAATAATCTCACATTTATGTTTTAAAAGATAGGGAAGTGATACAACTCAAGAGCTACCATCCTAAAAAAATGACTGTACAACAGAGTGTGAGAACTTTAACAAGCAATGATAAGTCACTTATAGAAGGTTCTCTAAATAATATCGCTCACAAGTGTATTGAAAAAAGTGGTAATAATACATGAAAGACAGGAATGTACTTTGTAATTTCAGAACAACTTTATATGTCAGACTGCCAGATAAATATTTACAGCACACTCCAACTTAGCTGAATTTATATGACTTCAATCAGGGGAAACTGCTTCCAGACATGAAGGTCATGAAATATGTTATCAACTTTCCAGAGCCTGCCTTCAAAATCACATTGGAAGTGGAGAGCCACACGGCTGTCTAGTGTTATGCAGACTTAGAAACACTGATAGGAAGTTTATGAAAGCCTCCCCAGGGAGGGAAGAAAAAAAAAAAAAAGAAGATTGTGCTGCATAAAAACTATGGAAGGTTGTTCTTTATGCATGATTCTTATAACCATGCCTGGGAACAGCGACCTGTGACCTAGGAGGCCATGTAGACTGCTGAGACTTTGAATGTGGATGGTAAGAATCAGTCTGACAAGTGAGAACAAATGCGCAGAAAGTCTGTGCAGCAGGCAGCAGCCAGATCTGCAGTGTCAAGTTGTCTTCTTTTAAAAGAAATGTTACTAGTGCTACACAAGAGTGGAAAGGGAAAGCATAGCAGTTAGAAAAGACTATGAATGAAGCCAGAGACCAGCCAAAGTTGTCGCTTACAGCCACAGTCACACCTGGCAACAGAATAATTCTTTGAGATGAAAATTTTTAAGATGTTGAAGAAAATGTGAAGAATGAACAGTGTTTCTAAGAAATGTCATAATTCCACTTGTATCATTATTATTCTTTTATTCATAGATTAAGTTAATTCATTATATGAAATTATCATCCAAAGGACCCTCTACCCTGCTAAACTGAAGATGGATAGAAGCAAACTATTCCAGATATGATAGAACCTTGCAATTTAGGCCTTAGGTCATGTAAAATAAATTCTTCAAATTGCAGTTAAAATGAGTGTTTTGGTGTCAATAACTATTTTAAAGCATCACTAGTGATGTTGAGAATTCAAACAATTCCCAGTTTGGAATCTTTACTCTAATGAGGCTATTTGGTTTCTTTTTATTTGCTTTCTGTTTTCTGAACCTTAGGCACATCAAAAATACTATTCTTTAGTTTTTCCATGTGATGAGAAAAGCTAGAAATTACTTTTGCTCCATTTGTTTGAACTTTTTTTTGTTAAAGGAAAGTTAAAATAGAACATGCAATATTAGTTTGCTAACCTTTCTTTATCGTGAATTTATGCTCATCTGGAAAAAGCAGAGAGGAAGGATTAGTCTCTTACCTATTTTTTTGCAACACTGCTGAATTTATTACTTCTTGCGTACCCAGTATTAGATATTGCTACTCCTGCCATACACTACGCGATGCTGTTGGATACTTCGTTTACTACTGGATAGCAATGTTGCTACTGAAAGACTATCGAAAAAGTAGCAATACACACTATTTTCTTGGTTGAGTTTCACAGGATATAAGAAATACCATTAACACCATCGTATGTATAAATGCATACACAAATCAATGAGTTTACGTATATCACTGCCCAAATAATTGGAAACTTGCTCATCATGTCCTACAACAATAATGTGGACTATTACTACTGACACAGTGAATACATCAGTTCTCAGCACATATGACAATGCATGCAGTATACCTGATGGAAAAAAATAAGAAAAGGCAGACCCATAGAGTATTCTCTCACTTTGGTGTACTTTCTGTCTCTAAATGCTTTTAAATAAAACAGAATGACACTGTATGTTGTTCACACCAGCCTTATGAAACCTTTGTCAATATCCAGACCATTGATCTGAGAAACACAAGTTAAGATGACTGCAGTTTAGACGCCAAGCTGAGACTCATGGGGAGTACTGGAATATTGGTCATGATGCAGAGCAGGAGAAGCAGCAGGTAGATGGCAGGGCTAAGGGCTAAATGTGTCCTTTTCCAGAGGTAACGCAGGAAGGATTTTCCAGGTGAATTAGAGACTCATTGATCACGTCTTTGGCCTAATGAAAGCATAGGCAAGTTGTGCTAATTAGCCCAAACATTTAAGCTCTTTTCTTGACATTCCTGCTTGGCTCTCAAGTAAATTGAATTGATTGATTTAACTCACAACATTCCAAAGGAAAGAACAGGGGGTAGGTACTTCTAATTCATGGGGAAGGAGTTGGGGCATTTTCCTTTTTCTGAAAGCAGTCCTGGGAACACAAAACAAACTCATATGTAGCCTAAATCTCCCCAGCAACAATTCAGTGATTTTCCCTACTATTAAAGTAGAAGCCCATCATGAAAATTAAATGCATTTGCCGTGTCACTAACCAGTCCTAGAATCAGTTCAGTTTGAGTCTGCTATAATCACATCTACACTGGTTTTATGCACAACAGCCACACAGATTTGACCATTATTCAACATTTAATTTTTTTTTTTTTTTGGTCCTGTAACCTGTTTTATTTTAACACAAACTGTCAGAAGAACAAGATACTGTGAAATCCCATTTCTGTCTCTAACTGGTGAGATAATCGATGTTACAGGCCTGTTACTCTTATCTTTGGGGAGTGTTTAACAGCATGATGGGAGTTCCATTTTGATTTGTGACTGTTTCATCTGGGTGGTCCAAACAACCCGTGGAAGGTGCGAACAAACAGACAGCTGCTGCTTTTATAAAGCAAATAGTTTGTTCTGGATCTTTGGTTTTATTTTTGATGCAAGTAGAATATTGGGATTACAAGTAAGACCTTGGGATCAAGCTGGTGCCTGCAGATCTGATACTATTTGTTTAAAGGGGGATACACTCATCCAAAACCAAGTCTGCCTGGAACTAGTTCATCCAAGGAGTAATACCAAAAAGGATGCGCTAGAAGGTTCACTTCCTCTTGTAGCCTGACAGCACCTCACAATTTGAAAAAAGAATTACATTTTTGGATGTTTGGCCTCTCTCAAACCTCTTTTTAAAAAAGCTCACCTTTCCAGTATGGCATCAGTCACTGTTGCTTGTAATGGCATGATGTGAACAATGCATTTAAAATAATACCAGTTTACACAAGGGGCTTTAGGTTTCTGAAATGTCTCAGACATAGTGTTATATTTAAATCAATTCAGACATACTGAAGAAGGGAGCAAGAAAACTGCTGTTAGAAATCTCCTCTGGACCTGGAAAGGTATCATCTCTACTGATCGTTTCAAAAAAATACCTGACAGACAACCCTGACACCATTTATTGTTTTTTAATAAAAAAAGAGAAATGCATTAACAGATTGTGCCTGGTTTGGTTGTTAGGGTCATTGTTCGATTAAGTGTATTTCAGCTGAAGTTTTTAAGCTCTAAGATAGTTAGGAAAGTTGATGACCTACAGGAATATGTAGAGTATGCATGGTGCTGAAAGGGAAGAGAGTGAAGTTTGACTCTATTAAGATGGATGTGGAGTGATTGATAACATGTGTGAGAATGTAGATAGGGTCTTGAACACGGAAGCAGAGGAGACAGGGAGTGTATTTTTACTCATTTCTAAAACTTCTTTTCTAGAGCCAGAAGGGACAAAGTGCAGATTATTTGTAGTCTCCTCCAGTTTGCTGTGGTAAATAGGACTTCTTTAAAATCTATGTATCCAAAACTAAACCTAGAACACTGGAAAGACTATGACTTGAAGAGATGTTACCAGAATTAATCATAAGGCCTTCTTATTTTGTAAATTAATCATGTTCTTATTGCACACAACCACAAAAACTGTCAACAGTCATTAAGGATATTACTTTGAAACATAAAAGCTCATGAATGCTCTTCTGCCTTTTTACAGAACTATCCTTTCTTTTTCTCTGCAGTGAGATCTACCTTGAGAACTGAGAAAGTAAGTTGAGAGGACTTTAACATAAGCACACATATAAGAAGAGACTGTCTGCTTTCTCAACCTGAAGGTGTTGCTTGGAAATAATTCTGCAACTACTCTTTAAGTGTCAGTTAAGCCATTTAAAAATGTTGGGTCTTAGTCTTCTGCCCATAAATAAAGCATGCTATACATGTTTATCTTAAAAACAGTGTTTTTAATTTATTGCAATCAGTAGACTCTCAATCACTAAAAATGGAAATTTATTTAACTCTTTTTTAACATAAAGTAAACATTAAAAGTCATATAGGCAAAATATAATCTACACAATCCAAATCAGTCAAGCATTCTCAAACTTCTAGTTAGGCCCATTTTCTGGACCTAATCTTGCAAAGTACTTTTAAAAGTTTTCATATGAGTTGCTGCCCCTTTGCTTCATTATCTTTACTTTGTCTGTAAGATGTCTTCCCCTGTGACTATTTCCAAAATTCTCCGTTATGTCTTGAAACAACAGTCTTGTAGCTCGAATGGCCTAAAGCAATGGTGACTAACATATTTCAGCACACAAGTATACTCCCCACTCCAGCTACTTTTCTTGTCCCTCTGCACCGTGGCAGCAGGCATACAAGCAGGCTGCACTTATTACAAGTGGTAAATAAGATGCAGAAAGGTCTTTCTGTGTCTTATCGAGAGTTACAGAGTGGATGTTGATATTCAAAAGGCAAAAGAAGGCACTGATCTAAAGACAGTGATTCTTCCTTAAACATGAGGCAACACTACAGGCTTGGGGAGGAGTAGTTGGAAAGCTGCCTGGCAGAAAAGGATCTGGGGGTCCTGGTGGACAGCCAGCTAAACATGANAGATGTGGTGCTTGGAGACATGGTGTAGTGGCAGACCTGGTAGAGTAGGGTCAATGGTTGGACTGGATGATCTTAAAGATCTTTTCCAGCCTAAACAATTCTATGATTCTATGATCATGATCTTCCACTCACTGTTGTCTCTGAATAAACTTGCTCATTTTTATTACTCTTAAAACTGTCCTTCAAGTCATAAACTGTCAGTAACATAAATAGATTAGTAAATAGATTTCAGCAACTCTTTGCTTTTCACACCATGAGAAAGAATTTCTGGAAAATGTTCTACAACCATTTGCCCTTGCTCTGTTCAGATTGTTTCTCAAGAAAGTTTTAAGGTCTCACCAGTATTTTCCATTTTATATGTTCTGCCCTCACTGATAATGTACTTTAATCTTCTTTCCACAAATTAGAAAATTTTCTCTGAAAGTTGATAAATATTATCTCTATAAAAATTGAGTAAGTGCAAAGAGAGAAGAATCGTTTTATGAGTGTTTACTGTTTTTGCATGTCCGACTTCAGACATACTATGTAACTAAGAAGAGCAGAGATCAGTTCATCTGAAAAATCAAACCTATTGACATTGAATAACGTGATTTTGTGTTTGCTTTGAGCATAACCTCAACATTTCCAGGTGTTTTCTGTATTATTTTTGAGGAGTTTAAATGTAAACCTAGCAGTAAGGAGCTCCAGATTCTGCCACCTGATTTATTGGCAGACTTGAGAAAATCACTTCAGTTCTTTAAACTTCATTTTTTTTCATTGAACTTTTAAAGTGCTTATCTATCATTGACCCTGTTTTGAGGCAAATGGTTTTGGTATTGCAGGAAAGGGTGGCTTGTTATGCTCACACTTGGCACCTCACTGCTACTGCTCTTCATCTCTCTCTGCTTATTGCAGAGCTTTCACTAACCCTTCCCTTTCCAGCTTCCTTCAGCAGGCTGAAACAAGCGCTAGACATTTCACGATAGAGGCCAGCACACAAGCGTTATCCCATGATTGTTTCTAGCTCGCTGTGGTTACATTCATCATGTCTAGGATATGTTTATTTTTGGCACCGTTTACTTCTTCCCCTTAATGTCACATTTAACCATGAAGCTATGCCATGTTTACATGTGCAAAATATTGCCTTGTTACACATGAACAGACCTTTAATTTGTTGTCTTCATCCCAACACATGCAAGTAGATTTATGAAAGCACTCCTTGTTTGGTCCTCATGAATTCTCCCCCAGCTGAACATTCTTTTTATGCTTTTTCATGTTTGGCTTAAGTCACATCATATTATGTTAAAAAACTTTTGGCTCCATTTCATAACATTGAAGTAGAAAGGCTCATATTAAATAGATTTATGGTCTATAAAAAAACTTTATAGAATGTATGCGCCCTGGCCCTCATTTCAGTGTGCATACATATGAGAATATATGCATGTATGTGCATGTATGTGTACCCGTATTTTGTATATATGTCTATATGATGTTACTACAATGTGGCAAGTGTCCAGGATCTGAAGGTTTCCAGCTGTGATGTGGTTTAGCCAAAATACACTGATAGCGTACATATCAATAGCACAATCAGTGGAAACACACTTTAGTGTAACTGCCTCTTACCTCTGCTAATGTAGAGATATTTCTTAGTAAAGCTGATAAGCAGGACTACCTTTCTGAGAGAGAGAGGGAGAAAGAAGGGGTGGGGGGAGAGAGAAGAAAGTAAAAGGAAAACTGCACAGTATTTCATCTAAGCAAATTGCTACAGATCTCTCTACAGATTCCAACTTACAGATTTCACTAAACTTTGTAGAGGAGAAAACAGTTGGCACATTTTTGTCAGGGTGAAATAAACTGTTATTTTAAGCAGAGTATATACATATTTTTAAAACCTCTTGGCATTATGAAGAGTGGGACATCAGGGAAAGTGTCTGTCATTTGTAAAATTCCTATGGTTCCTACAGAGGTAAGAAGATTGTGCTGCGGTTTCAACATTTAATGAAAGTATAATGAGTTCTCTCATAACTGCTTATGCCTCATAGACCTGGATTTTTTGTAAATATGTCCTGATTCTTAGTACAAGGTACACTTTTTTCTTTTTTTGTCTAGAAACAGATGGACTGACTGCATAAGAAGTAAAACACAAATTTGGCTAAAAATTAGAAGAAATAGTAAGGACTCAGATATTTTACTTTCCCCCTAGATGCAGTGTCCAAGTTTATTTGCAGAGTACTTGAATGTTACTATGTTTATCTGAAGTTTATGCTGCTCTGTGGTTACAAAACTGTTGAAAAACTGGATGATAATTTTTTTTTTTTACCTCTTTTGGGTGGGGATTTTAGAGCAGTGGTATTGCTTTTCTAATGTAAATTTCTTTGTACCTTCTACTCAAGCAAGTTCAGCAGTTATCCTTGCCTTTCTATATCTTTCCTTCTTCAGTTTTACCACGCTCCAAAACCTTTTAGCAGGTGACTGACTCTACGTTCAGTTTGACATGTGAGAACGCAAAAAGTTCAAGGTGGTACGGTAGCTGCTCATTTCTTACAACAAGCAGAGAATGGTCAAATGTCTGCCTCAAATTATATTTTTAATTATTTGAAGGAGACATCTGATACACTCCAGCCATTACCACAAATGTACCTTAGAGATGGATTTGGTATCCACATCTAAGTATTTATTATACTGTAATGCTCAGAACAGAATATAGAAAGATAAACCATTCTTGGGATAGTCAAAACACCTTAAGGCTCTAGGAGTTTAAGCCCAAATTTCAGAATAAACTGTTCATCCAGAAGTGCCATTGTGTTTTGGACTTAATGGTTAAAGAGCATCTAATTGTTTATCAAATCTTTTCCTTTTCTGAATCAGGCCTTTCCATGTGCTTATTTTTGACAGACATGAGTCTATAAGCCCTGGAGGTGTAGGTAATTACAGTGCCAGAGCCATTCGCAGATCTGTATCTGATGCATCTCCAAGGAAGTATTGGCAATCTGAAGTGCAGAACCCGTTGATGTGGACTAGACAGAGCTTACTTTCATTACCAAAGCCTGGCAGTCAGCTAACTAAGAGTTTACTGTTCTCCTAAGAAAGTTGTCAGTGCCCATTAAAGTGGGAAATAGTAAGGATGTAGGTTTAAAGTACCATTTTTCATACAGACGCAAACATGCAACCTACACATGTTCCTGTCAGGGTATAACTACCCATAACTAGTGGACAAGTGTATGTCCACTAGGTAACTTAAACACATGTGGATCAGCAAAAAAGATTTTGAAGTATTGTTATATTTAAAATAACATTTGTTCCATTTTTCTGGCTCTTCACATCCCCTTCCTAGATAATGAGTGACTTTTTCCTAAAAACTTTGTGTACATTTGTCTCAATGAACTATGACCAGGCCTGATGATGAGGACAACTGTACAAACCAACCTAAAACACTAGTAAAATTGGGTCTGTCAGAGGTAGGTCTACTGGGTATTAAATTTGAACAAGATTATACTCTGGCAACACAAATGTTCTAATAACAGTCTTGGCACAGCCACACACAGCCTTCTTAATTTAACTTGTCAGGCTCATCATGAAGGGAACTGTGTGCATTTTATTTTAATTCTGTGTATAGCATATAGAAAACAAGACCAATTCCACATGAGAAGCTAAAAGAAGAATGGGATGAAGCAACAGCTCAGTCACATCCTCATTCAGATTGAGACTGCAACCTGCACATTGCTTCACCTACTGCTTGCAAGGACAGGCAATAAAAAGGATCCAATTTATGATGACAGAAAAAGCCACCTAGGATTCTGCTCAAACAATTGCATTTGCTCAGGGTTAATGCTCAAGCAACAAAAAAGGGGGATGAAATCTTATTAAAATATGGATATCCTACAGGCTTCTGTTGTGACTTCTGTAAGCTATGTCCACAGACTCCATAGAGATCATTTCAGTGGGTACATTTCCCCAGGTGTTATTCACTACTCATTTTCTGACAGTAATGTCATGGAGGTTTCATACTAAACTCTAGGAATTACTTAACCACATAAATCAGGATTTATGTGCCCTAACTTGAACATGTGTATTATAGACATTGAAGTGTGACATCTACAGTCTCCAATTATAGTCCATGGAGAAAAATAAGCACTTCTACCACATCATTTTATCTTGAGATAGGTGTGTGCACAAAACATGTTTCACCATCAGCCTACTGTTTAGGGTCTTCATTCCTACAATACCTCTGAGAGGTATAGAAGTGCATTCAGCAGCTGGGCACAAAGATGCTGGAGGCAAAGTTCACAAAGGTATTTAGACAACTGCTTCTAATTAGATACCTAATTTCTTCCAAAATTCGGAGACAGATTGTGTTTGCCTAAGGTTAAACCGTAAACCATAATCACCTTGTAATACCTGGCTTCAGCAGTTTGCATGTGGTCACACAGGAAATTTTTGGCAGAGCAACTTTTGCAAGTTTACAGCAACAATAAAGCTACATGTAGCTAGATGCCATCTACATTATCTCCCAGTTTTGCCTAGCTGGTCCTCCTTCCTTAGTGTTTATTCGGCTACTTCCTATGTTTCCACATCTCACTGGACTCACTGCTTATGAGAAATTGCCTTATATATTATCCTTAACAAAATCACTCCTACCGCAAACAAGTTATTTGAAAAGTAGTATAGATATCCTCAAAGAGGATTAGCAGAGCCTCCTTCCAGTAGGCTGACAGATTCTCCTTTGTTTCCTAGTCTTTTCTTCCCTGGCACCTTAATCCTCCTTGCTGAATTCAGATACTCTAGAAGTATCAACATTCATCAGCATGATGGGATGTCAACTCCACAGCTAAAAACCCTGAGACAGGAGGCATTCAGGTAGATTTTGATGTGGGCCAAATTCACAAATTTAAAAAAAAATAAAATAGCTTGTTCAGTTTTAAAACAGATACAACTGATAAATGACTGTTCCCAAACCTCCCACTCATAAGGTGTTAGCCCCTTATCTGCTCTGAGGAAAGAGCAGGGAGTTGAGGACTAACTCATACCATAGCCCTCAGCTCTCTCCATATTCCAAGACTGATATAAATGGTCCATCAGATGAGGCAGCGCTGGTTTAAAAGCTGAATAAATGTGATAGTGCAACAAACAAGTATGTCCATCTTCTGACTGGAGTTTGTTAGCTCCAAAATGTGGTGTGACACTAGCACGGCTACTTGCCTCCTGAAATGGCTGGCTTGTGTCTGACTTGACATGCGGGTAAAACTTTCCTGCATTTAGCCACACTCACTAGTAAACACCCTTCCATGGGCTAGTCACCCCTTTGTGCCAGTCCAACCAGCTGGTGCTCTGCAGAGCTGCAGGGATGTCAGGGTTCAGCTCCAACAGACCTGTTGCACTAGCCAAACACTGAGGGGAAGAGAAGGATCAAGCATGCTTCCTGCTGCTCACACTGGGATTCATGAAGCCAGTAGCCTGTGAGAGAGACAAAGGATCTATCAAACTCTCTCTCACTCCTCTACGTGGCCAAGTGAAGATTTAGTTGCTCAGAAATAAATAATAATGTGTACAGAGACTTCAGGTATGTCTACATAGCAAAGGTGAGAAACATTTGAACTCAAAACATTTTGAAGTGTAAGCAATTACTTGGAGTCCAAGTGTTGGTTTAGGGACTATTTGTTGATACATTTCTCGATCCCAGATATTCAGAGAAAGACACTTCCTCTTTTTCTAAAAGGATTTTCCATTCTGTCACAAAATACGCTCAAGAGCTGATTACCTTTTAAATCTGGATGGATGCTTTCCCTGTTCTACAAGAATAACTCTTTGAAATTAGTTTTAATGACATTATAAAAGCACACAGTGTTTTATAATTAACTGCTAATAGGTAGCTACATGATTTGAAAAAGTTTAATAGATTTAATTAAACTACTTAAACATTTACATTGCTTTAATCAAGTGTTAGGAAACGAGCATGATACCTGGTTTTATGATTAATTTAAAAAAACCTTTTATGAATATAAATAGCCTTTTGGTTGAAAGCTATGTTTTCATTAGTAAGTGTAAAAGGCGAATGCTTGAACATCTTATTCCTTAGGAAACGAGCATGGTGTCCTTAGCAGATGTTTACAATGAATGGAAAAGTTCCTGCTTGGCAAGAGTTTTACAGAAACGATTACTGACAGAGTTAATCCCTCAGATCTCCGTCTTCATTTAACCTGCTGCTCGTGTGTTAAAGATGAAGGGATAAGGCATGGCTGTTTATTTTCCTGCTTTCTGACAGGTCACTGCTTTACTACATGTAAGCAAATAATTTTTTAACCACAACAAGTAGCAAATAGGCTGTTCACAATAATACAGGTTTGGGTTAAAATTCATTGAATATCATGAATAAAATCACTGATTTTCATTTGCATTTTATCTGTTCATTGGAGAAGCAGGTGTGGTACTAACTGGAACTAGAGAGCTGAAAAAAATAGGTACACCCCACCAAAAGAAAAGCTCATGGCACAAAGCACAAGTAATATGAGGGATGGGTGAGTTTGGAAGTATCATTGGATGTTCTTTTGTGAAGATTTATGTGTCTACAAAAGTAAGGCAAGAAGTATCCAGTGAGAGTGGGAGAATAAGGTAACAGATACCAATATGCTGGTATCATGGTCCTGAGAAAAGCTAGCTGGAAGCTGCTTCCTGACCTCATGAGGTTAGCAAAACACCTACTCCCTGTTCTTGGAATCCTTCTGTGTCCATAACGGAAACAACGTCATCAAAGCTACAAGAAGTCCTCAGTATTTTCTCCTCCAAAGTTGTTCAGTCAACAGCATGATGATGTGGCGTATGAGGTTCAGGCAGAACTGAAGTCTTTAAGTAGCCATTAACACAACCATTCCTATGCAACCTCTAACTCAAGAAGGCTCCAGCTGTTGATTACCTGAACATGTTCACCCTATATCTTACCCTCTATTTCTTTTCCTGTGTAAGCATCCACTATGAGGTAAGTATTAAAAATAGGAAACTGGGGAAGATGGATTTTAGGTTTCTTCTGGAAGTTCCTTAGTTTTACCAAGTTATTCAGTTTAAAAAAAAAAAAAAAAAGGAAATGGCATCACAAGAATCTCTGCAGTACACTGGAAGAGGTTCAGTTTGGAGTTGGAGTTAATGCCTTAATTTCATATCACATGATGAAGTATTCCACATTTTTTGAGCAATAAAAATGATTACAAGGGCAACAGTGACATGCAGACTTTCTTTTATGAGAGGGAAGTCATACAGATCAACCACAATTTGAAGTCAAGATCGATTTTGGTCTATTAAACAATAAATAAGGGGATGAGGTCTTCATTATTGCTTCTTTACTTTCATTTTGTTAAATTCCTTTGAATCACAGCAAATATCAAAATATCTGGTGAAATATGCACACACAAAACTCCTCCCTGTATTTAAGTCTCAGTATTACCAAGTAAACTCTACAATGAGAGTTTCAAGGTATCTCTAGTTTTTATGTACTGTATTGCACTTATATATTTTGTTTGCCAATATTTTTTTTTTATATTATGTACTGCAATAGCACCTAACAAGAGGGTCAAATCATACTAGGTGCTGTTATACAGATGCACACTAAAACAAGATTCTCCATTCCTAAACCTTGGAAGTTGATGTTTGGCCATGTACCACATCTTCAGTGACCAACTGAAGAATGACTAATTTCAGAAACTGGGCTACAACAGAGCAAGACTTGTGAAGAATTGATTGAAAAGAATGAGGTCAATGCAAAGCTAAAAAATGACTGAACATTCAGAATCAATCATGATTCACTGCAGTTGTCTTTAGGTACAACTATGCAGTGTGTGTGGTCTTGGCAGGCTTTGATGGGTTTACCAGAGGGTTACTCTTAGGTGGAGCATATGATGGAGAGATTTCAAATGTGCATTTAAAACCTGTATGTCAAGTGAAGAGACAGAAGCCTTTAAAATTAGATAATATAATAAAATATTTTATATGGATGAACCAAGACATCTATCTGTCAGCTGCTTTGGAACTATATTGTTTTATATTAATAACGTAAGTGTATTTTGTACTGCAGTGCTCAATATAAACCAGGCATCACACAAGCTCTTATGCAAGCATAGCCATTCAGCTTTGCCAGCAAATGTCAGCACTGACCCCACAACACCCCATGCCTAGGGCCTCTCTGACACAGATAATGCTAATTGTACTGAACTGTGGGAGCACTTAAACTGTGGAGAACAGAGGCTCAAACAAGACCCACCAAACTTATTTTCACTTGAGATCAAAGCCAGAATGTGAGTTCAACTCTCCAGACGTCAAAGACCAGTGCAGAAGCCCACTGTGCCACTTTGACCTGAAATTATGTCCTTATTATGTACAGTGGGAAGTTTATAGCTTTTATCTCAAAATGCAGTGCAAGAAATTCAGGTAACTAAAGGTATCAAATCAATGTAAAGAATAATAATCGCAGTAGTTGCCATCATCATCATCACCATCTGGACTTGATCGGTATGAACACTGCTAATTAAAAGAATTGTTTCAATTCTGCCGAGAGTTCATGTTAAGTAGACTATGAAAATGATTGAGTAGAAAGACCTTATCCACAGACAATGAAATCAGTGTAATTTTCTTTCTAATAGAATTTGATGACACTCTAACTGACTTAAGCTTCTCACGGCTTTACTGTGTTTCATATACAGAGACCTCAGAGCTGGTTTCTAGTTAAACCTGTCTTACTAAACTGAAGAGCATAGCCCCCTCCAGTTTTGTTTCCATAGCCTTTGAAATCATCAGAAAGGCCACTCACTGCTTTAGGCAAGTGGGAAAGCAGAGGATGGTTCCACTGACATGGCTAAGGTTAGTTCTTGTTCAAGATTCCCATTTTCTTGCAAATAGGTACATTGATACAAATCAGCATGATGACCTCACTAGTGCCACCAAGGAGGTGAGTGTTAGATCTGCAATGTTTTATTTTCCAGTAATGAAACAGGAAAAAGATTATTTAAACAGCTGGTTTCTTCAATTGAAGGAATGGCTATAACACACGCAGAAGCAGATGATGCACATGCACAAATCGGGCACTTGCCCAACTTTGTACATGATTTTGACAATAAACAGCAAAGTACTGATGCCACTCTGCTATGAGGCAGTAAGAGAAAAGAGTGCAGAGCATACAGTTTTAGCTAGTCTGATGGCTTTTAAACTTTTTTTTTTCATTTTATTTGAGACACCATGTAAAAAATTTTCAGTAGAGGTGTGTACACTTAACTAGAGAATCGTTCTATTCACAATAGGCTAGTTCTTCCTAGTCCTCCACAGCAAACCCCACAGAGGTAATGAAACCAGTAAAATCCCAAGGACCTGAAAAAAGAAAAGTTAAGCAATGCACTGATCTAATCAATTTTTCAGTTCTAAACACATCCCATGAAATATAACCAAAGATCTGAGGAGTGGATAGTGGATATCATAAATAGTCATCCATGCATGACCATTCAGGCAGAATAGATACGCCACATTAGACTATGTTCTGTTGACGTACTGCTATACCATGATTATGAGTTCTTGGTGAAGGACTGTCTGAAATTTTTTGTGAATACAGTGGCCCACCTCACCACTGATCCTCCAGTAGGTAATAAAGGTAGGCTGTTACCTACACGTGGCCTATGATTAGTTAAAGTTATGAAAGATATGCCTAGACTAGGCGGCAGGCACAAAAGGGTTGTGGACCCTTGAATATCCATATCAAGGACCTGGTCAGAGCAAATTGCATCTTCTTTCCAATGAGCAACCTGAGCTTCCTGATGTGGAAACAAAGGTGTACAGGGTAGACAAGGTGTACACCACACACAATTGGGTCCAACAAGAATGCGGTGCGTGCAAGTGCTCCAAGAGCCTGAGGCTTAGGTCTAGTGGTACGTGATTGCCTCTCCCATCTGCCAGGGCTTTATCCTTTTTCACAATACAATAAAGTTTTGTAAAATATCAGGTAAAAATAAGCCTAGTGTACGTAGGTTTAGTCTAACCTCAGTTCCTGGAAAAATTATGGAGAAGGTTATCCTGGGTACTATTGAAAGGCATTTAAAGAATAATGCAATCATCAGGCACAGTCAACATGGGTTCACAAAAGTAAAGTCCTGTTTAACTAATTTGATATCCTTCTATGATGGGATCACCCACCTAGTGGATGAAGGAAAGGCGGTAGATGTAGTTTTTCTGCATTTTAGTAAGGCTTTTGATACTGTTCCTCACACCATCCTTCTGGAAAAGTTGTCCAGCTGTGGGATGAGTGAGTTCATGGTGCACTGGGTGAAGAACTGGCTGAAAGGCAGAGCTCAAAGGGTTGTGGTGAATGGAGCTTCATCTGGCTGGGAACCAGCCACCAATGGTGTTTCTCAGATCTGAATTCTAGGGCCCGTTCTGTTCAATATATATATCAACAATCTGGATGCAGGAGTTGAATGCACCATTAGCAAGTTTACTGATGATACCAACCTGGGGGGTGCTGTTGACTTTCTTGAGGGACAAGAGGCCTTGCAGAGGGATCTAGATAGACTGGAGCATTGGACAATGATTAACGGGATGAAATCTAACANGACATTAGGAAGCATTTCTTTACTGAGAGGATGGTCAAACACTGGAACAGGCTTCCTAGAGAGGTGGTCGATGCCCCAAGCATATCAGTGTTTCAAAGGCATTTGGATAATGCTGTTTAATAACACGCTTTAACTTTTGGTCAGTCCTGAATTGGTCAGGCATTAGGACTAGATGATCATTTTAAGTGCTTTCTAACTGTGATAGTCTATTCTATTCTATTCTATTCTATTCTATTCTATTCTATTCTATTCTATTCTATTCTATTCTGTTCTACTCTACTTTACTCTACTCTACTCTAGTGTACTCTACTCTACTCTATTCTACTCTACTCTACTCTATTCTATCCTACCTGCAGCACTTTAGCAACCCATAGTCCAGAGCCCATACACAAACTGAAATCTTTAATTCTGGAAAAGCTACAAAACAGAAGTCATAGTAAGCACAAAACCCCCACATTTACACTCTTTATTTTGAGCACCATAAATCTGCACTTCAACATGCCAATTTCTTTTCTGACATTGTAAGCTGGTGGTACAAGGGGTTACTTTACGGTTCGCGTCCACTTTTGTTGCCTTGTGTTCAGCTGGCTGGTTGGTATTGATTGCCCTACACTGACCATTCACCCCTCTCTCTGCTGTCAGGTTTGAACCAAGGCCATAAATCAATGCTGTTAGCTCAGCTTCTGTTGAACAAGTGGATGCACAATACACTGTGATAAACAGTTGTAGCTAATAAAAGCCATTGGACTAAATAAGCATAAGGACTAAATAAGCATAAAACCCAAGTTTCCCTTTGAGCCCGTAGGATTCTAGCCTCCCAAGCTGAGTGAGACACGTTTGGAAGTAGCAAGCAATAAGTCAGTGATCACATTATTCCCACCCACATTGTGTCTGGGCCTTGAACATATTTATATGTTAAGAAAAAAGATTTGAGCATTTTACTACATGAATGTATAAATATAGAAGGAAACAGTATCTTTAATATATTCTAAACTACTAGAATTTCAGAAAGAAATTATTCAACCTCAGTTTTGGCATTAGACTGTTTTTATTATTGTATTTTATTAAATTTTTATATTGTAATATTCCCACAAAACTAAATATTTATAAGAAGGTGCCAGTGAATTAAGACTCCACACAGAATTTCATTAAAAATCTTTGTGTTTCTCCTGTCCTGTAAAAATAAATAACCTTTCCTTCAATTGGCCAAAACATGGTCATTCTGAATAAGAGTACAATTCATCATCCATCCAAGTCATTTTTTAACAATACCCTTTGTCTCTCTGAGATAAGGCTACATTCATTGCGTTTTGAAAATTTTCACTCTTAAATGCCTGTGAAACTAAAAACATGTACTGAAAACACTTTGGCTCTTTCTTCCAAAACACATCTTAAAGAATAATGAGGCTTAATTTCGAAATAGCTGTTTATAACCATGGGGTTACAAATATTAAGCCTGAAGATGTGAGTTTCAGAAGGTAAAGGTGTAACTTCAGTGCAAGCAGAGCTGTGCAGTTTGAGCAGCCCTAGACTCCAGGTTGGATCACAGACTAGCTAGGCACTGCCACCGTCGGTCACAGTTCCCAGGACTACAGCTAGTGTAGCCCCTGGTCATGGCAAGAGAGAGCGACAGTTTCCTGGGGAAAAGGGCAGCCTGTCAGATTCCTGTTGACACTATTTTGGGGGGTAGGGGTAAGGAGCAGAAACTGATTTTGCAAACAGTTATTACATAGCGTGGTGCTTCTTGCCACAGCAGTGGAAGGCAGTTCAAGGCAGTCACCCCCAAGACACAGGGCTCAGAACTAGAGCACAAAAAGGTTTACGTATGTAAAACTGAGTCTTGTATCTGCAGCTGATGGCAGGTAAGGCAGACTGAAGTTAGGTGAATTGTACCAGTCAACTGGACATATCAGCTAGTAATTTCCCACCAGAAAATTGTTTGGTGACAGTAATACACGGTCTAGACAAGAGTGCCAGAACCTCAGCTAGAATAAACACAGTGGCACAACAGATTAGCTGCAGTCAGACCAACTTTGCTGGTTTACAGCAACTCAAAATCCATGATGCTTTGTAGTTTTATGACAAAAAGCCCTGGAATAGCTGATTTTTAACAGTTTTAAAATGGGTGGAAAAATTCTTGGTGGTCATAATGACTGCACCTTCGACAAATGAAAGCAAAAAGTTATTTTAATCTCTCATGTTAATCCCTTACTCAGTTTTGCTTTCTGTCTAAGTAATATTGTTTTAATACTTGTGCCAATGGAAGCCTTGCCAATAGTTTTGCAGAATGTTGATAGGTTTTGCCAATATTATATTAAGAAGGACATCTAAGAAATGCAAACATTTAGTAGACTTTTATGAAAAGTGATGTCTGTCCAGTATCTCATGCCATCGGATAAAAATGAAAACAAAGAACTAGACCTCTGGAATACATTCGTATTTCATATGACAAAGAGACTCACTCTTTGTCCTGTGAAATAATGGATATATATTATCACTATTTGTTTTCAGTTACCCAAATATACTCACATAATCTCACACTGTCCTTATCATGAAGCCATAACAGTCTACAAAACAACAAGAAAGATACATGAACATACAGAAAAGGAGAAGTAAAGGAAGAAAAAAAAGGGTGATGATCATGAGGTCATGAGACTAGCCAGGTCAGTAAACATATCTAGTGAGTTCATTGCTTTTTCCCTTCCCTTTACAGTCTTGTAGGCTGCATAACTGTGTACTAATTTAGAACTGGTTGAAAGACAGTATGTTCTTAACTGCTTTTCCAGAGAAACAGAGGCAGTTACACATAAATTGTTATAATGTCCTCAGAAATATACAGACAGAGGCAGTGCAAGTCAGCAAAGATCCAAAATGTGGCATATTTCTGACACAGAGTGAATCCCACATTTCAATTTCTCCATGTAAAAAAAAGGAGTTTGGGCTGTAAGCCAGGCTAAATGGCAATGCTTGGGAGATACAGATCCCTTGAAATCCTAAAGGCTCAGCCTCTGAAGCAAGGCAGAGCAATGGGAGGGTTTCATCCAACTCTTGCCCATGTTCTACCAACAGCTCACTCAGAACAGTTTGCCTGGGTATAATGCCTTGATTTCTATGGAGAAGCCAATTCTGATCAAAATTAATTTTGTCATATTGTTCATGCTTTGAAAGAACTGGGAAAAGACAGGATTAAAATGTGAAGTTTAAGGCTTAATACTTCCTCCCGGATTTTCATTAGCTTTAAGCACAACAAATGATTCTAAATGGGTAGGTTGCTTCCAATATTTATAGCAAATAGCATAAAAATACTTGGTTGAAAAAACGTGACAATGAGTTGATGAGGGGAGATACTGGCAGAAAAGATAAGTGTTTAGAAGCTCAGAATCACTGAAGAGATAGTAAGAGCTGCAAGAAAGTGCCCTGCAATAGAAGACAAGCAGTTTATGTTTTGTTACCATGAAAAGGGGAAGCTATGTGATATGAAGTTATAAAATGTATTAGGGACCAAGTTCTGCATAACAGCACCATCTTAAATGGATGTAAATCGAATGTTTCAAAGATGTGAGAGTTAAAACTTAAGCTTTGTTTCCACATGGATGAAAAGGAAGGTTCTTCCCAGAGATGGGACCTGAAGCTCTGGAAAGAAGGCTGAGGTTAACACAATCCCCATCTCACAGGCATCAGGCCCAGGAAGGACAACCATGCTATCATGGAAATATATCAAAGAAAACAGAAGGGCTATGATTAAGAATTGTGTTTCAGGCATTTGAGCTTGCCCTGATATTAAGTAGCACTGAGGAGACTGGAAAAGAATTTGAATTTCACTTGGAATGGAGGACTAAACCTGTGAGTCATTGGCATATAGATGATAGCTGGAGTTGTGTTTGAAGAAGATCCACAGGATGGGAAAATAAAAGTTGGATTAAGTGATGAGTCCTGTGGAACCTCAGAGAAACTTGAGAGGAAGGTATGCAGGATCCCCAGGGAAACAGTAGCAGCAAATGTTCTTTGCACATATTTTTGTAACTTGTGTTTGAAAATGCAAACTTTTGGTTAAAGGAATGCAGTGAAGTACAGCTGAATATAAATAAGCTCCATTATATAGTGACAGGAAGATGATTTCTAAGATCTAAAGGGTCTCTCTTAACAAATAAATTTGCTACAGTATTTGGATCAGGCTATGAGCAACAAAGCAACCACTGCTGCCAAGCACTCATGTTGTTTAATATTATACAGGGTCTTTTCTCTTGGGCTCTTGTTTTGTGTCTTCTGATGTCTCACTGTCTTTTATGTGTATTCTTACTTCTTTCACTAAATTTAATATAGTTTATTAATATAGCATATAGCACTTTCGACTAAGTTTAGGCAAAGACTGTACAACTCCCTTAAAATGAGTATGTTGTTTCAAGAACTTTAAAATATAAAGTAATACAGATTTTGTACTTGTCTGTAGAGTTAAACGCAGAATTATAAGCCATTGTCAAGAAATGTCTATATAAATCTATAATAGTTCTATAAATTATACTAGTTTTATCCTTGCTTAATTCTAGGATATTTCCATAAGTTTTTATTCTTTCCATGGTGTCATTTCCCCATCCATATTTACACATTTCTTCCACTTATTTGCAAAATTTATTTTGTAAATGACAGACTATGCTAAGTATGGGAATGCTGAGTATGGTGTGACTCTTGCTGAGATCTCATAGTCAATTGACCTAGAATAAAAACTTCAGTTTGCACTGGAAAATATAACAAGTGTAGCACAACCACAATCAATATTGAATATGGTGATTATTTAACGTGTATTTAACATACCAATAACGGTTAATAACTTTTAAACCACCAGATTTACAGCATTTCAAACTGTAGGAAGAGTTAGGATAGTCATTCTCAGGTTGCCCTCTACTGTTTAAGGTTAGAAAGACAAGGCATATTTTACAGGGCTGTAAAACGGAGAATTTGGGGGAGGGAGTTAGTTCTGGGACTAGAGTAGGAAAAGAAAGGCTTGACAGAGGATTTGTATCTTTATTAAAAAATCCGTTCATTTTAAAAGGTAACATCAGAGAACTAGAAACTCTCTGAAGAGGAGTTCATGAAGAAGCAAATGTAGAAAGTTCGGAAATGTAACTTGATTTCTGTGAGACTGCAAAACTTGCTTTTCCTGGAGAACCACGAGCTATAGGAACAAATCCCGCAGTTGTAACACAATTTCCCATTCAAGTCAATGCCACAAATCTAATTCTTAAAGGTTTGAACACTCAGCTGAAATTCCTGGCTTGGAGAATTTGACCTGGGAACGTGGCAAGAAACACTGACTTCTCTTCTTTTACACCTACTTTATAGATGTATTATTATTTGGTATCATATATATCAATTTGGAAATTCCAGAGGCTGTGCTACCCAAATAATTGAACTAAACCAAACCTAGGTGCTTCTTGAGCCTCAACAAAGCTCAGTGCTAAAGCTCTTGAAGGGTGGCCCTGGAATGACAAGCATTTTCAGAAATCAAGTGAAAGATTTACTGCGCTGGGAAGAAGCCCTCCATCTTAAACAAATAAAATCACCTCTTTCCTATCAAAATGATCATATTTATCCCTTATATAGGGTTTTCTTCACTAGCCTGTCTCAAAACATTGGGTACAAAAGCCAGCTGTAGCATTACAGTAAATACCCATACTCCCATATGACTTTCAGAAAGCAGATGGATGGTGGCAGAACAAAAGAGCTTCACAGAGATTTTCTGCTTGCCTGATCAGTCATCTGATCTCTAACATTGCAAACAAGGGCAAATGAAATTTACTTGGGCCAGAGTGAAAGGGAGAGGTTGGATGTGCTTGATTTAACTGGAGCAGAAGGGTAGGTAGGTTCATTGGTTGGCAGTGGCTGTCAGGCATGGGATAGGCCCAGCTGTTGGCCCAACACAGTGACTGTGGACCTTCAGAACATGCCACAGGGTCTTCCTTCTGGGTAGGTGAAGAAGGTCCCAAATGAAGGAGGTTTCTTGTTCGGTAATGATCAAAGGAAAATGCAGTGCTGTTTGCTTCGAGTGCTTTATATGGACATGCAGATTTGCTAATTATATTGTTTGTTTCTTTCCTTTATGAAAATATAAAACTGTCAAAGGTTTTTTTTTAGAGACAAGGTAACAAAAGACAGTCTAGTGTTCATTGGCAATGGAAGACTACTGGGAAAAACCTTTGGGTGATTTTGCGTAATTCAGATCTGCTGGGTGGAACCACTAAAGGAAACACGTTTCTTTAAAAATGTTTAATCATATTTGGGTTGCTATGAAAAAATCAAATTATTGCCACATGGCATCACTATGGAGTATGGTGGGGAGGTGGGAGGAGGCTTGAATGTCTCTCGTGCATTTTCTTCATCAGATTCATTTAGGTTTCTTACACAGCTTTATGTTTCTTGTATTTGTTCTGCATGCCCTTTGGCTATCTTTATTGCTCCAAATTATAGCTACATCTTGTGACCTTAACTGGAGTTTAGCATAGTTTTTGTCTAGGATTGTATATATTTAGGCTCACTACCAATTAACTTCAATATAGCATTGAATTCACATAATAAATTCAAGAGAATGTAGTGTGTAGATAGGGAGGAGATTTTCTGCCTTTAGGGAGAAGATTTTCTGCCTCTAAAAAAACACTCTGAACTGACCCAGATGTGCAAGAACAATACTCACCGACTACACAGAACAGGTTCTGGGGTCCTTTGATCTCAGCCTCCCCATTTCTTTTCTAAACATCTTCAAAGGGCTGCCTTTCTGAACAGAGAAGTTCACTCATCCTTATTTGCTGACAGACTGAACAGGAAGGGCACATGGAAGGTCTTTTTATTTTATTGTTTGATTTATTTAAAAAGCAAATGTATAAGGTCTGACATGTGACACTGGGATCCAGGACTCCTCAACACACAGCTTAGTTCTGTATCACGGCAAACTCATAGGAGTAAATAGCTACAGTCATACACAATGATTATTCAAAGGAGTCACAATGTAAAAGTAAATGGTTTTTTCCATTTATACACTAGTCTAACACAATAAAATTCCAACATGGTTAAATCCTGTCCAAAGTGTTCCTGTCACTTACAAAAAATGAAATACAGGCAGACCTTGGAATATAGAGAAGTTCTTGTTCGTTAGAAGTGGCAGTATCTCCAATTTTTATACAGACTATTGGAAAATCTGAAGGAAAAGGTGTAAATAGGTGGTTTCTTTATTATTATTTATAGACTGATTCAGACCTCTCGAACAACATTGTAAATATTCTTTAAGTCTGTCAAGTAGATAAGAAAACAATGAATTTAGACAATTTCCCTAAAACTGACAGAGTAGAAATCAGTAGCAAGACTAAAGTACGATGCAGGGCCTGACCCTGCTCAACCACTCTATGTACTTCTTTGTAATAGTTCGAAGTGGATGTGATCACATCTTTTATGGTGTAAGGCAGTTCAGAGAGTATTTCATGAATATTTAAAAATGCATCTATTTCTACCACAACAGAATCCTTCAAACGTTATAGTCATACTTCCAACTCACGCTTTGTATTTTTAATCATTTTACAAATGGGAAGACAGGCACTTCTCCATCTTCCAAGATGAGGACAGAGGAAACTAGCTTCTAAATGTGCCTGAGAGATATTAAAAAACAGTTATAGCCATCTAACTAAGTTACCCTTCTGGTTCTCAGGAAATAAAACAAACACCATGGCAATGGCAATTCTCAGAGATAAGTCTGTAGGAGTTCAAGCTTTATAGGAGTGTAAATCCCACTGATTTGACAAGTTTCTAAATATTGGGACTTCTGAAATGGGACTTACATACCTAACTATGGACTAAAGTGCATGTCCTCATCATCTGTCCAACCGTTGTGGGGCCACATCTGGTGTACTGTGTTTGGTTTAGGGCTCCTCAGTGCAAGAAGGATACTGACACACTGGAGCGGGACCATTAAGAGAGTCAATAGGCCAGAAAACATGACATGTGAGGAGAGGCTGAGAAAACTGGGCTTGTTCAGCCTTAAGAAGGTTAAGGAAAGACCTTACTGCTGTCTACAACCACCTAATTAGAGGATAGATATAGTGAAGACAGAGCCAGAATCTTGCAAATGCACAGTCATAGGAAAAGAGGAAAGAGACACAAGCCAGGAACATAGAAAATTATGATCAGATATTAGAAAACTTGCTTTTCCATTAGACATTGGAACAGGTCACTCAGAGAGGTTGTAGCATCTTCATCCTTGGAGATGTTCCAGATACAGCCCTGAGCAACCTGGTCTAAGACCTGCTTTGAGCAAGGGCTTAGACTGGATGACCTCTCGAGGTCCTTTCCAATATAAATTGTTGTATGATTCTGTGCTTCAGTGGGTGATGTTATTCATCCACCCACATTGTCATTGTCTGAGAATCTGGGCATATTCCTGTGGATTTGAATCCTAACAGACCGGAAAAGTATATTGATTGTAAGACTCCCACTTTCTGGCAAGAGGTCTAACTGCTTTATTATTGCATAGAAGTCAGGAACACAACCTCTACTGTCTGTTCTACAATAAATTAAGCACTACTCTGTTCTGTCAAAGAACAGATATATAATCTCAGGAGACACCTTCACATTCTGGCTCCTAAATGGACAAAAATGCCCTTCCATAGCCCTTATAAAAGTCTATGCCAGTATCAATGGTTCCTCAGAACTCAAGATTTCTTGACCTTCCTTTAGAAGTTCTAAACTCTCCAGTGCCTTGCATGAGGATGCATGTGGGTTCTGGATTTCATTTACCACAATTTGCTGTTTTGTCTAAGAGCTGGTATTATGGACACAACATACAGCTGTTCATATTGTTTAATCATTAGCAAGCCTCCTGGCACATTTCTTTTTTCAGGCCAAAGAGCACTCTCTCAGAACATCTGAGAATAGTTTGAGGATAGCATAGGGTATAGGAGAAAGAACATTTAGCTATATGAATGTAAATTGTGCCATGACACATCCCCTAACGGCCCGTTTTAATTATATGCACAGATGCAAACAAGAATTCTAACCCTTAGGCTCTTAGCTCCTTTCCTGGATAGAGCTTGTAGTCATCCAAATTACTTATCCATATGAAAAGGAGTAAAGCATGATTGAATACCTTTTGAACTCAACCTACAGGTTTATCCATCCCTCTCCTTTAATCTGGAAAGTAGGACTTAGAAGAAACTAGTCAAACTCTGAGAATACCATACCAATGCAAAATGCCATGGCAGACTAGTTACAGCATACAAACTTTAGAAAGGTCCCAGTGCAATGCCCACTAGAGACAACAGAAAGACTCCTACTGACATTGCTAGACACTGGATTAAGTTCAAAAAAAGTGAGAGAAGATACAAACTAACTAACTATATACATGGAATTCAAGAAAGATAATTCAGGAATAAAGAAAACAGTGATAATAGTAGAAGCATACAGCTAGCTAGGAAGCTTGTCAAATGCACAGGAGTAGAAATTCCTTAACAAAACTTTAGATGAGAGCCAAAGAATGTGGATTTATTTCGCTAATGATGACAAGTTCAAGACATCTACACAAAAATAGGATGAGTGCTGAGAGATGAATTGACACAGGCTATGCACTTCATCCAAGGAGTGCAGATACTGTTCTTACAGGAGGATAGAATCATTCAGAGCACAAAGTTACTACAGACAGAACAATGACTGCTGTAATAAAATGATGTACAACAGGTCAGAGGCACAAAAAAGCTGTTTCTTTCAGGGGGATACTTAAAGTCTTTTTCTGTTTCAGAGCTGATAATAAAATTGTCTATATCGAGAAACAGCTGAGAATCCCCAAGCATAGTATTGCTATGTATTTTATCAGTTCCTTCACTATGAAAGACAGGAAGGCTACAGATAGAGACAAGAAGTTTCCCTTGTACAGGTTTATTTTCAACACTATTCAGCAACATCTCCCTCACTGTATATAGATGGTGATCATCTTTCTGTATTTACAAACTCTATTAGTTAAGTTCTCTAGGGGACTGAAGTGTTTCCAATTGGAAGCATAGGAAATTCCACAAATTCAAGATAAAAGTAAGCACTATTATGCACTAAATGTCCATTTATAAACTGCTGGATGGCCTTAGCATTCCATCTGGCCCTCCAAACCAGGGCCTACTATGGGATATTCAGACACAAAGACATGAAAAAATAATGTTACGAAGAGAGTAAGAAAAAGTTCTACTTATCAACAAGAGCCTTGGCTTTCATTTTGCAGACAAAAATGTAGGTATATCTGGAAATGTTCTTAAGATTTAAATGTACTTAAGTAGCTATAAGGAATTATAATTATTAAAGAACTCTGTAAACAAAAAATACCATGGTGTAAAATGACTTAATGAAGACCTAGTTCTTACAGGCAAGTTATACTGGTTTAATGTGATGAAATCTTAAAAGGCAACTTTAGCACTATCATTTTTGTTTTAAGAATGGTTTATTTTGCTTTAGGTTCAGGTGACTCAACCCTAAATTAAGCTGATTTCTCATAGAGGCAGGCTTTAGCGTGACAAAGCCTAAGAAATTTCCAAATGTACAAAAAAAGCCCCCAAAAAATCTACCTGTGCATCTTCCAGTTTGCTGTAGTTTTGTTTTTATGCAGAACTTCCACAGAGCATGACTTCTCCGACTATTTCCACTCAACTCTGTCTCCCAGCAACGTCCGTTTACAGACATTCACTAAAGATTTTTATATCAAATCTTTCACTATGTATGTTTACAGATATCCAGGTTAAAAAGGCAATCTAAACATAAGCAGGGATATTCAACCACTACCTTTCTTTTGGCATATTTGAATACTGGGCTACCAAAAAAAAAAAAAAAAAAAAAAATTTTTTCACCTTGAAAAAAATTTTNAAAAAAAAAAAAAAATCTTGTCAGCTTGAAGAATATTCTAATCCTTCACTAATTAGACCAGGGATGGATAAAGGATGAAAAACTTGCAATATTGTTCTCACCAAATCTATGAAACCTTACATCATATCAGATCTGTAATGCTACTTTTCAGTTCATACTTTTCATCTCATTCATATACTATGGAGGAATATAAGAAAGACCACACATATATAAACAGAGGGGGAAAAAAAAAAAAAAAGTATTGCACAGCCAGCCATCTCAATGAAGTAGGTCTCTCTACCTATTTTATGGATCATCTGGGAGCTTGTCTAGGTTACATCTCTAACTTCTAAATTTAACCCTAGAGAGGGAGAATCACAAACTCTACAGGCCAAAGAAATATTATCCATAGGAGCACATACGTTAAAGGTGCTTTGTAGACAAGAAGTAAATCCAAGCCTAAGTTTAGAATTACTTTTTCCCCTTCACAATGAAAGAAAGCCTGTTTAACCGAAAACCTGAAAACTATAGCAGCAGCCCACTTCATGGAACTGTACTCCTGTAATTAGCAGCAGGCAAATATGATACTTAAGGGCAATTGGCAAGATAAAGAGGTTCAGGTGGTGGGCATCAACTGAGAAGGTGTAAGTAGGATGAAATCCTTAGATAGAAGAGAGAGTCTTACTGAGATGGACTGAAATATCCGATAGTCTGATTTTTTTTTTCACTTTCATTGCTATTAGTTGGAGAGTTGCCCATTCTGTTGTGTTGAGTGACAATAACCATATTTTGGAATTTTAGACAGGTGTAGTAAGAAGTACATGGAAAACAAGCACCAGAAATGTTCCCTTTCTCGATGAGAAGAACATACACATTCAATTGATCTGGAAGATTGGCAGCTCAAAAGTATCCAGTAAGTGCATAGTCATTGAGACACAAACAATAACAAAATTAGCAAAAGTTATTCCCTTAAATCTCATGTACTCTACTGCCTTAAAAATGAAAACAACTCAACCTCTCTTTTTTCACAAATGAAAGCTGGGGCTCTTAAATCATCTCATGTTGAGCAAAGGGAAGCTGAATATTTTTTAAAAATCATGGAACTTTTGAAAAATTACAGTGAAAGAAACAAAATCTAGGCATTGAGTGAAATCATAGGAACAACAGACATGCATTATTTACACTTACTCAGGAATAAACCAATAAAATACAACATTAATGTTTTTATTTGCAAGAGCAAATACTTAGTGGAATGAGACAGTTTGGAAGAATACATAGAATTACTTACTGTGAAACTTCACTGATATACTTTACAACCAGGTTTTCAATCATTATTTTCTTATGTGAAATGGAACCAGAAACAAAGGTCAACTACTGATTACAAAATTTGGTGCCCAACTCTGTTCCCCACCTTGTAAAAGAGGGTTCTTTCATATTTTTGAAGTTCATGCTTGATATTGGATGGACTATCTTTTCTCAAACTACTTTATTCCCGTATTCCTTGGAGCAAAGCAAAGCAGGAATCCATAATAACAGGACAAAGAATCTTTTGAAGAATCAGGTAAAACTATGCAAAATTATTCCAGAGAAAAATATGCAACTGATAAGCAAATTTCTTCCAGGAGTACTGCTTCAGCTTAACCATAATCATGGAATAATTCATTCCCTCTTTCATACTTCCATATCAATGATAAAAAAAAAAGAAAAAAGAAAAAAAAGAAAAAAGCTAGAGTGCAAGACCATCAAAAAAAAAGAAAGAAGGATAATGTTGAATTTATTCACAAGGTGATCTTCAGATATTACAGTGATAGCCACTATTACAGTAAAGTATTCTCTCAGATTTTTTTCATACTTTGAGCTTCTTTAATTGAATTCTTACCTATGTTCCAATGCTGGAGCCATACACGCCTCAGCCTTAAAAATGTTGTGTCCAGTTAGCAAAATAATAACTTCAGTGCAGTGATAGAAACATCAGCAATATACACTGATCATTCACTGGATTAACTCCTTAAGAAGCTATTTGTAAAGCATGTTTAAATATTTGGAGGAGAAATACAAAGTACTAGTATTAGAAGATGTTACAACAGATGTCCCTGAACAATTTGCCACAAAAACAAAAGCTTAAATTATTTTATAAAGTTTCTTTAGTGTTTCAACAGTCTTTGAAGTACAAAATAACATTTTCTAAGAGCTGTGATTTACAGGCATACTGTTTTATTTGGATTTTTTTGTAAATCATGTGGTACTATTTTCTGCTTTTGTAATGTGACAGCTTAACTCCTCTCATGTCAGAACAAACTGAAAAAAATCCATAAAAACGGAAACTCTCTTAGGACTTGTAATTCACAAAGTATACATCGACATGATGCATAGCAGAAAAAAAACCTGTAGGCAATTTCACACTTACTTCCTGTTGCAAAGCCTGGTGACTGGAATTTTATGACTTCATTGGAAATAAGGCTCTTATACCTACTTTACACTAAGCTTACACTAAACGACGTAATGTAATTATTCCAGATATCTCTAACTGAACATGACGCATCTACCTTACACAAAGAATTTTCCTAGAAATCATCAGCTGGTCCTGCATTGGCCAGGGGTATTTCCTGGACAATTAACTGAAATTTTCAGTGGTTTAGTAAGTTTGGGGAGCCAGTCTTCCTGACACTTCTGAGTCCAGAAGTAGTACAAGTTTTCTGAAACAAACACAGACATCTCTGTAACATGCTGCACCATCCACTCTGGACATGGTTATAGGTCCTGAAAAAAATTCATTTTTCTTCATCATTTCCCCCAGTTGGCACTAGAATGAGATGATTTTTTAGCAGCATAGAGTTTCTGATGTCAACAAGAAAAATCATTTGCCTCATACAGGAAATAAAGGAAAAGTCCTTCAAAAAGGTCATCTATTCTTAATTTTTTAAATACATGCTTTGAGGTTTTTTTTCAATTTAAAATGCTTTTAACTGTTGAAAATCCCCAAGACTTTTTTTCAAAAATGCTGACAAATTCTTAGAATTATACTTCTATGTCAGCTTAGGTTTGGGCTTATTGTTTCTCAAAGTGGTTATATTTTGTCCCCAAACATGACATTTATTCACAGAGCTCTACTTAACAAGGTCTGAGTTGAACAGATGAAGTGAATTATATAATAAATACATCATTTACCAGAATTAGTAAAATCGGTGGTAAATCTAATGACTTTTCCATCCCCAGTTCCTTTATTTGTAAAAGAGCAAGATACAGAAGACTAAGCAAAAATTTGTTTTCATCGGTAAAGTAAAATAGCTTAATCATATCTTTAAAGAATTACTTGAGTGTTTTCTTAATCTTTTGTGGGCACTCTTTACAGTATTTTCCCTGAAATGTCTGAAGATCGTACTGTTTCTTCTATTGAACATGTCCCTGTATCACTCCTGGAAGTGCGGAACATCAATTTGCGCTGCAAAATTACCAGAGTATTTTGCATTTGCATTCTTTGCCAAGCAGAAGTCCTGGGGCCTGAAAAGCAACCATAAATCAAAACCTTGGTCTGCTGCTCTGTAAATCCAAGCAAGAATACAAAACATTTAATGACTTACTGGGAAGTCAGTTGAGGTCACAATATTATCACCTGTTAGTAGCTAATTAAATGAATAGGAATACAGGAAAGCCTGAAGATCTACGTTTGCAGAAGGGTTCATACAGCTGTACACAGCTAGTCTTATTTAGGCAGGCACTTACAAAATCAGCTAATTATTCAAAAGTTGGAAGGTTGTGAGAGAGAAAAAGTTTTTAAGTGCGTTTCATGATCATGCAACTGTTCTGAATTCAAAATACACTAACCTGGAAAAAATGTCAAGAAACCCAAATATTTAGCTACTTTCATGTGTGTCTGTCTCTCTGTGAAAGTTCATTCACATTATAGAGGAATATAAGAAGACCAGAACGTGCTTAGAAACTATATTGTTCAGCATTTAGTGTAAGTTTTAAGGGTGCACCAATACAGGTTTAAGAAGAGTTGACTTAACTCTTTCAAGACCTATAAAGTACATTGGACAAAACTGTACACTGGGGGGTCCCAAGCCAGCTGCTGAAAGCCTTAACCCTGGTAACCGAAACGCTGAAATATTTTGGTAATTTTATGAGTCATCATAAAACTGCCATGTTTTACTTCTTTTATTTTACCTATTTTTACAGATATTTAAAGAATATACATGGATGGAATGCACCACTAATAGAGATCTTCCCCTGTAGTGATCTAAAATGTATTCTAAATTGTAGTCTTTCCCTTTTGGGGGCTAATTACCCTCTAAAATGCACTTTTCTAACAATTATGTATGTGTTTTAAAAGAGTCGAGTATTTTTGCATGTTCCAGTTAGATCTGTACATCTGGGATCTCTTTAATCAGTCATTTTCTCATTAAACCATGTGGAGAAACTATAGTCTTGTTCATGCTATTTTACATTAAAAAGAATGCATATGTTTGCTTCATGAAGGGAATAAAAGGAGTCTAGGGATGTTGGAGTTAACTGCATGGGCTGGTTACTTGAGGTTTAACAATTCTTGCTATTCACGGCTGTCAGCGTTGCATGTAAGTGTTATATTCCCCATTGTCTCCCAACTCTTTGTACTTTTTGTAATATTAATACTGCTCAAAGAATTGTGTAAGACATGCAGCTGGTAATCAACAATCTACGATTAAAGCAGTTTTAAAACGTGCTGGATATTCTAACCCCTTTAATTCTTCATTTGCATAACAATTTGTCTTCATATTTTCCCTACAGAAGTAATCTTCATATTTTCCCTACAGAGGTAATCTAAGAAAAGAAGAGAGAGTTTCATTTCCTCATTAAAAGTTTCTATTTGCTTTAATAATAAATCTGAGCCTGGAACAATTTGTCCAAGTATTAGCTGGTGCACCGGGAGCAAGGAAACTGCCCAAACAACTCTCAAACAACCACTGCTTCAAAATATGGTCTGGACTGGATGAATTTTTGCTGTTTCCTACCCCTAAACATCAGCATCATATGCTACCAATCTATTTCCAAGGACCCAACAGGAACAGGAGAGACAGAGGGATCTGCATGTGAAAGAGAGACCAGGGCATAACAGAGACTTGAGCATTTTTTCTTACAATATCAGTTTGAGGACAAAAGGGAAACAACAGAAATTTCAGCCAGCCTTTATCAGCAGGCCTCCTCCTCCAAATTGTTAGACTTCATCCTGGGATGGATGGGTGGATGTGTGGAACAGAAATCTGTACTAGAAATATTAAAAAGCTACCTAAGCTCTAACTCCATGGTAAGCCAAGATGAGAAGTGACAGCAGCTTGATTTAACTTACTCTGTTGTCTGGTCTGAAATTCTGACAATGAGTTTGAATTGTAGGATAACAAGTTTTGAACAATATATTCTTTTCCAGTGTCCCATATTATGATCCAGAAATACAATGGTTTTGCTTTAAAAAAGATATATAAATTTAGCCATGTAATGGGAAAGATCACTGCATGCTTCACATCAGATTTGTGTTTTGAATGCAATATCTGCCAGTGTTTGCAGAGTCTGAAAAGAAAGTCTGAAATATGGGACTTTTCCCATTCGGGTATTAAGCCATTCACAGAACTCAGGAAAGAAACCCCTTGTAGCAAAATAATTGCATATTTTCATATTTTCTCCTAAAACTAACACGAAGAAATAGGAGGGAAAATTGCGTAACTGTTCCTTTAACCACTGTGCAAAAATGTCAAATGCTTTTCATTTAGCATGTGACATTTCCAGCTTTTTCCACTGTTAAACAAATTACCTAAGAAAAAAAGATTTCCTATGAGTAACATCTGATTAAAGTGAGATGTCCTTGAGAAGTTCTGCTGACTTTTATAAATGAGCAAAAAAAGAAAGAAAAAAGAATAAGCAAATTAACAGAGCCGAACACAATCCCAAGCTGGAAGAGCCAGACCCCAGCAGACCAGCAAGAGATTTGAGCTCTGAAAGTCAACACATCAACAAGGACTCGCAAAAACCCATATGCAGAGCAGCCAGAGCTCACCGTTGGAAATGGGTCTTACATCACTTGTGCGAGAGGCATATTAAATCAACAGAAGTCGCACTGGAGCTGGAACATCAGACATGTCATTTTAGTCCTTTTTTCATTTGGTCTCCGCTCTAACATCACTGATGTCCCAATTATATTATAAGTACAATATTGTTCATGGAAGAATTAGTTTTTCTAACAAAAATTCCAATGTAAGTAGAGTAGCACTTTCTATCATAAAGGGCTGTTGAAGAGCACATTTTGTGTTCTTTTCATTTACTCCTATAAACACAAAAATTGGAGTCAGCTGTCAGTTCAGTTGAAATTAAAAGGATGAATACCACTTTAATGTTACAATTGAAACCAGAGTACTATTTAAAGAAAGAAAGAAGCAGTAAGTTATGCCTTGAAGAGTTTGTAGAAGATTTATTACAAATGCACAAACCAAAATCATTGAACGCAACCACAGCTAAGATGCAGTATATATTGTTTTATTTTTCATGCAGCTAATTCTGGCAGATACTAATTATCCCACCCCAAACCAGCACATATATTTAGTTATCGCTTTGTCTCTAAAGTTGATGTGAAATCCAGTAATATAACACAATTTAAAACAATTTAAATATACTTCATTATTATTGGGTGTTATACATTTTTCTTCATCTCGTGTTTAAAATATAATTCTACTATTTTTACTGATTATTCTGAGATTTTCTTGCTTGTCTTGATATTTCCCTCAAGAAAAGCCCAGCTTAGTAATGTTTTGTGACACCAGATGCACTTTAAAAATAAAAGCACAGTAGAATGCAAAGCTCATTAAAGTCAATGAAAACAAATTAAACAAAACAAATGCAGTTTGTTTCAGTTGCCTTTGGCTAGGATGCCGCCTCCTCCGCATGTAGCTACATCATAGAGAAAATATTTGCAAGTAAAATCTGGTAATAATAGCAGAGTACACACCAATACTAGCTGCATACTAGCAATGAGGTAATCTTTTCAAGACACTTATCTTCAAGCTGTCAACAAGGCCATGCCTGCAGCAGTGTCCTCCTTACTTGGCCTTGTAAAGGTTCTCTAGCCAGCTAAGCTCAAGACCTTTCACACAAACCTACTGCAATGACCACAAATAATCCTGCTCTCACCATACAACTTGTCTTTCTCCTGGTAACTTCCAGCAGTGTATTATTTTGTACTCGGCAGGTGTGAGTGTCTCTCTAAGCAGCAGTATGACGGCATGCAGAGGCCGTAAAAGAGCTCTGGCGAAGTAAGGCAGTGGGGCTGCTGCCTGCTGCAGGAAAAGAGCTTCCCTATGAAGTTTGTCCCCTGTATTCCCAACAGCATCATGGGGACAAGACCCTGTCTGACTCTTCTAGTGCATGTCTTCCTGCAGGTTCAGTGCTTTGAGACTCTCACCTGCCAGTAACTAATGGAAAAGTACTACTTGAGAGTCCAACCTGTCTCTCATTTGTCCCAGTCACACTTCCAGCAGAGCTAGGAAGCATTTCCCTTGCCAATCTGTAAAAATGCAATCTGAAGAGAAATGAGAGTATATATATAATAGAGTATAATAATAAAAAGGGGGAAGGAATGGTCATGGCTGTGCTTTCTAATGGGGAGATGGGTTAAGGGCCATGTTGTGACTTAGTCCAGTTCCTTGAGATGATGAAGCTAGCCAGTATATCTACGAATGTGTATTTGCTTCGTATGAGACATGGACCAAAATGTGTAGGAAATACATCTTCCATCTTTCAAAATGTTTCTTCCTATGCTGAAAAGAGGGATTAACAATGTCCTTTGATTTTACATCTTGGTGCTATTTATCAGCCAATTATTTCTCTCTGGAAACATCACACCCTGTGAACTGTGTGGCTGTAAGGATTTCCAAATTTGACCGGTACCCTCTCACCCAGGTTAAGCTTGTCTCTGAAGTAGATCATGTATTTGGAACATCTGTTTTATCCTGACCTCTAAGAAAATCTGATTTTGATCCTGAATCTTCAAGAGAAGGCCCTCCGCTTCATGGCTGCCAGGGCCTCTTGCTTGCTTAGAACCAGGTTGTCTGCCTCTTCTCTCATAGTTACTGGCCTCCTGCTCCCCATCTCTTTGGCTTTTCCACACCACTGTAGCAAATTTCCATAGCTCTGGAAAACCTCTTGTTTTTCTATGACTTTGTTAATAATCTCCTTGGCCAGCTGCTCTGAGACTCCTGATCTCCCTGGGTTCTGGCTTTTGATTATTTCTGTCTCTGGCATAGAATGGGAGGAATGACGTTCTCTCCTCAGCTTTATATAAGAATTTGAAAGGGAAAATATGAAAGAAACATCCTTAAACAAAGGGTTTCTATTGTCTGAAGCCAGACTTTTTTTTCCCTCTTGACTTTCTTATGTCCTTGACATTGAAAAAGAGAAAAGAGACTTTTTAACTTTCCTCTGGGTTTTTTCTGTTTCCTTAAGCACATTCATACATGCCTGTCCAAACAAAAGGGAAACAAACCCAATCAGTGTGAAAGAAAACATCTTTCCTGTTATCTACTGGTGCATCATTGCATAATGTAGTTATTGTCAGCTACTTAAAGCAGCCAAATCTGCCTGCTCTGGCCTAAGTTGAGAGGACAAGTTTATCTAATGTATATAATATGTGTCCCCTCCAGACTCACCCTGAGTTACTAGCAGGAACAAGCCGTGGGTTTTGGTGAAAGTCAAGAGGTCAGAAAGTGAGGAAAAAGCATCAACTTCAGCTTTCTGTAGACAGCTCTCAGTGTCAGGCTGCCAAGAATAAACTCAGCACTTTAAAGAGAAAGGCAATATTTTTTCTTTTACCTTTGTGTTGGGGTTTGGACTTTTGAAATGGAATTGAGATTTAAGTAAATGAGGATGTAAAGTTATATAAAAGGTGTTTCCTTCATCCATTATTTATCATGGATGTAATTATTTTTTTTAATTAAAAAAAATTATAGTAGACTCATTAGCTAGAACTAAGGTAATTGGACTGTAGATGAATCAAAGATCTTAAGATAGACAGAGCTGACCAAAAAAAGGAAATATTATTAGTTTGGTACCATATACTTATCTGGGAACCAGCATGGTATCCATCTACCCTCTGTTCCAAGTTTGTTTTGTTTCCAAAAAGGAGAGATCAAGGTACAAAGCAGGATCACACAATGTAATATAGTAGGATCACAACCCAGGACTTCAGGAGAGCAGACTTTGGCCTCTTCAGAGAGCTGCTTGGAGAAATCCCATGTGATAGTGTCCTGGAGAGCAGTCCAGGAGAGCTTGTTGATTTTCAAGGATCACCTCTGCCAAGCTCAAGAATGAATCATGCTCATGTATAGGACATCAAGCAAAGGCAGTTGGAGGACACCCGCATGGATGATCAAGAAGGTCCTGACAAAACTCAAACATAAAAGGAAATCATACAGGAGGTGGAAGCAAGAACAGGTGACCCAGGAGGAATATGAAAACAGTCTGAGTATGCAGGGATGGGAAAGACAAATCCATCTAGAGTTAAATCTGCCAAGGTAAGTGAAGAGCAACATGAAAAGCTTTTACAGACTTATCAGTAGCAAAACGAAGATATGACTGGGAGAAATGTAGGCCCACTCCTAAGTGGAACAGGGGTCCTGGTGACAAAGGACAAGGGGAAGGTCAAGGTGCTCAATGACTTCTTCGCCTTGGTCTTCACTGGTAAGCCAAGCCTTCAGGAATCCCAGGCCTCTGAGGCCTAAGGGAAAGTCTGGAGCAAGGAAGACTTACCCATGGAGGACGATTAGGTTAGGCAACATTTAGACAAATGGGGTGTATGCAAGTCCATGGGATGTGATGGGATTCACCAATGGATGAAACTGGGGGAGGTTCCTGAGGACCGGACAAAAGTACACGTCACTCCTGGAGGAAAGTAAACATCACTCCCATCTTTAAGAACAGCAAGAAAGAGTAACTGGGGAATTACAGGCTGTTCAATGTTGTCTCAATTACCGGGAAGGTGATGGAGCAAATAATCCCGAATACTGTTGCCAAACATATTAAGGACATAAAGAAAATGGGGAGAAGCCAACGTGGATCTATGAAGTGGAAATCATGCTTGACTAATCTGATAGCTTTCTACAATGAGTGGTCCTATGAACGAGGTGAGAACAGTGGCTCTTGACTTTAGTAAGGGTGGCCAACTTGTTGAACATGAGCCGGTAATGTGTTTTTGCAACAAAGGGCGCCAACAGATCTACCTCAGGAATAGAATCAAGAGGAGGTTAAAGGGGGTGATCCTGCCCCTCTAGACATCACTTGTGAGACACATCCAGAGCACTGGTCTCCCCAGCAAAGGAACAAATGAACATACTGGTGTGAGTCC
>VYXH01006230.1:452693-472880 GCA_013397275.1 Burhinus bistriatus | reverse complement strand
TGCAGCCCAGAAGGCCAATTACATCCTGGGCTGCATCAAAAGAACCATGGCCAGCAGATCCAGAGAGGTGATTCTCCCCCTACACTCTGCTCTCATGAAACCCCACCTGGAGTACTGCATCCATCTCTGGAGCCCTCAGCACAAGAAGGACACAGACCTGTTGGAGTGGGTCCAGAGGAGGGCCACAAAGACGATCTGAGGGCTGGAGCACCTCTCCTATGAAGACAGGCTTAGAGAGCTGGGGTTGTTCAGCCCAGAGAAGAGAAGGCTCTGGGGAGACCTTATAGTGGCCTTCCAATACCTGAAGGGGGCCTACAAGAAAGTGGCTGGCCTTCTGGGCTGAGAACGCACATTCCCGGCTCATGTTGAGCTTCTGATCCACCAGCACCCCCAATTCCTTCTCCTCAGGGCTGCTCTCAATCCATTCTCCGCCCAGCCTGTATTTGTGCATGGGATTGCCTCAACCCACATGCATGACCTTGCACTTGGTCTTATTGAACTGCATGAGGTTGGCATGGGCCCACCTCTCAAGCCTGGCCAGGTCCCTCTGGATGGCATCCCTTCTATCCAGTATGTTGACCACACCACACAGCTTGGTCTCATCAGCAAACTTGCTGATGGTGGACTCAGTCACTACATCCATGATGCCAACAAAGATGTTAAACAGTAGGCTTCTTTTTTTTGTTTGAGATTGTCCAGGAGCTCCTTGTTCATCCATGCAGGCCTCCTAGTGTTTTTGCCTGACTTCCTCTTTGTTGGGATGCATCGCTCCTGAGCTTGGTGGAGGCGGTCCTTGAATATTATCCAGCTTTCCTGGGCCCCTCTTCCTTCCAGGGCTTTATCCCACAGTACTCCATCAAGCAGATCCCTGAAAAGGCCAAATTCATTGCCCATTCTGAAGTTGTTTCATGACTTTTCTGCCCTTCCTTGAGTCTTTCCTAGCCATACTAGAAATCCAAGAAGTATCTTGAGATAAGGGGATCAAAACTGCACAAACTAGTTACATGTTTATACAGCAGCATAACAACATTTGTTTATTTCACCATTCCTGTCTGTATAAAATAACAGTCTGTTCTGTTCTCCATTCCTATCTGTATAAGCACTTTCGGGACTGCTACTAGTCTGGTGTCTCCACCAAAATCTTTGAGATAATCAAAGATATCAGTCCGAATTACAATGGTCTGATCAGAGGCTGACATTTTGTATGTAAAGTCAGGACTCCATTTTCCCTAGGACTATCATTTCACATTTATCATCTTAGAAATTCATGAGCCATTGTATTGTTTGGTAAGTCTCATGGATTCCTCTCAAATACCTTACTACTCGTCTCTACTTGCCTGATGGTTTTTAATTTGGGGTTTGGAAGTGTTTGGATTAAAAATTTTCAGGTTTTGTGTGTTTGCATAAAAGTGTGTGGTGGGAGTTTGGATGAGAAAGGAGTAGTTCTTTCTGTAGCTGTTCAAAAGAAATGGTTGGTTGTAATCTTAAATGCAAAAGCCCTTGAATTGTCTGTGTTTCCCTTCTTTCAAGTTTTTAAAAAAATGGACTTTACAATTTTAATCAGAAGGATCTCCTTCTTTACCAATAAATGTATAAGGCTATGAGCATCTTTGCCATCCTAAAAGAATGAATGCCCCGATATTTGCAAATAGAATTCATCCACTTTTCTAATAGATCAGAATTTATTCACATTAGCTAAGACTAACTGAGGTCATGGAATAAACAAAGATGAAAGAATAATATACTAAAAAAGCAGATTTTTTTACTATTTGACAAGTGTGTTTTTAATCATTAATGATAACACTGCATAGTAGATCACTTTTTTTGATGAAAGACTGAAAAAAATAGTTAATTTGAAAAGTAAGAAAGTTTCAGTTCTCTATATTAAATATTTGAGCAACAGAAAGGCTTTTTCTAATTTACTTACCCTATTAAACAATGATTCATGTTTCCAAGTGACATCCTCGCGCTTTTAATTAAGTGCCCTAATTTTGAAAGTCTGCTGAAAAGTCAATATTTAGTGAAAAGTATGAGTTAAATTCTTGAGATAACTAAGCCAGACAGGATTTACATCGTTTCCAAAACTGGTCACTGCATTTCTCCCTAAAGTGAATTCTTGGCTTAAGACCTGTTCACAGGTGCCAGGGGCTTTTCCTCTGCTGCAGGTCCATGCAAGTTTCATGCTTAAGCAGATACACAGTTTGAGAGGTAAGATTGTTGAGCATCTTCTTTGGGGCTGAGATTCAGCAGGGTTATATAGTACCATGTCACTAGTTGTGAATCCAATAAGAATACTATGTAAGGAACTTAATTTGACCTGGTTACAGAAATAGTATTAGACAACTTGTCAGAGTTCATCTTTTTTCATTATTTTGATGTCATAAAAGTCATCATTTCATCCATCAGAGATTCCCAGTAGATGTGGAAAAGGAAAAAGAATCATCTTTCAGGTCTGTCGTCATCCTAGTTGCTCTGAGCAGATGCCAGTATATTGGACTCTAAACACCTTAAATATTGCTAGACTTCTTTGACAATGTGGTGCAGTTTCTTACTTTGGGATATCTGGATGGTACAATATAATTGTATTGAGTGAAAGCAAAAATGAAATGTCTTTCTTCAGTGAAACTAACATGGAAAGTTTTATTTTAAGAAATTCCCATGAGGAAGATTTTGATTATTGAGTTAGAACAGAGTTTTCACTCTTACAATTTTATTGAGTATTTGATTTTGCTGAGATTTATACTCCTCTGTCTGCTCCAGCTACTGAAATTGGATTATTATCTGAGAAGGTAAGCTTTCTGTTTTGAAATGTAACTGCTTGATGACTGCTTGATTCGGGAAACAGCTTGACGAAAGCTAAATACTCAATACCTGTGGGAAAACAAAGAGAATACAAACTACTTATTCCCTATATCTCAAAGCCATAAATAAATCCATGCTTTGTGAAAACTAATTTATTCATATTTTATAAATGTTTATCAGAGGGAGAATAAAGAGTGAAACAATATTCCAAATTTAAAGCTGACAAATTAATCATTTTTTTTCTAAAACAACTATAACTTAACTTGACTAACATGGAAGAGAAGGCACAATAAATTGAAGAGGTATGTTGTTCCTGTATGTTGGTTTAGGGCAGCAGTGAACCTGACATGGATTGTCAACCTGAAGACACACTTTTTTGTACCTTTTGCTAGACTGCATATTTAGAAAATGCAAGCAATTTAGAAAATGCAAGCAATTTATTAATTCTGAAATCTTAGTAAATTTTAGGCCATTACTTAGAACATGGTGAGATTATATGCTACCCTGATAGGAGTATTAAGCTTTAAATAGAAAGTTGGGGTGTGAGAAGGTGGGGGAGCCCAAATAAATACCCTGACCCAGCTGCTCCCAGGGCTGTCACGGGAGAACCATCAGCTCTCCTCACGTCCCCACCACCACTGGGCCTCTCCAGGACACTTTTCAGATTGAGAGGTGTGACTGCTCACAGGGCTACCAGATTTATCGTGAAGTGAAGGGGAAAAGCACTTGAGGATTGCACAAGTCCTGTTAAGGGATGTTGAGGAGAGGAACCACAGGTGGGGAAAGGAAGGGATCAAAGTGACTTAGGGAGAAACAAGCACGGGAAAACAGAGTACTCAAGCATGGGAAAACAAGAGTGACAAGTCACCTGTGAATAGGTCAGTATGCGTGTCTAGCTGTGCTCTGCCCTTAATCACCGCTGTCTGTCTTGTCTGCTCGTTAATCTCCTTTTGTAACTTTTCCTGGAGCTCTATTCAGTGTGCGCACGTGTCTACGTGACAAATGGAGTCAGACCACAGGTTGCAGGGACCCATGGGTCTGTGGTGTCAGTAAATGAGGGGATGGGCATTTGCAAGTCAGGGTGTGATCACAGGGAGTACCAAACTGGATTAGCTAGCAAATAGGTGAAGTGGTCAGGGAGCCATAAGTGTTTACAAACAGAGAAGATCTGGTGGGTGATGTGGTAGCCAGAGGCCGTCTTGGGCTTAGCAAACATGAAATGATAGAGTTCTCAATTCTTGGTGAAGTAAGGAAAGGGGTCAGCAAAACCACTACCATTGACTTCCGGAAGGCAGACTTCAGCCTGTTCAGGACACTTGTTGAGAGAGTCCCTTGGTAGACAGTTCTGAAGCGCAAAGGGGTCCAGGAAGGCTGGACATTCTTCAAGATGGAAGTCTTAGAGGCACAGGAGCAGGCTGTCCCCACGTGTCGTAAGATGAACTGGTGGGGAAGACGACCGGCCTGGCTGAACAGGGACCTCTTGCTGGGACTCAGGAAAAAAAGGAGAGTTTACCACCTTTGGAAGAAGGGGCAGGCAACACAGGAAGAGTATAGGGATCCAGTAAGAACATGCAGAAAAAACATCAGAAAGGTGAAAGAACAGCTAGAACTTAATCTGGCCACTGTCTTAAGAGATAACAAAACAGGGTTTTACAAATACATTAACAACAAAAAGAGACCCAGGGAGAATCTCTACCCTTTATTGTATGTGGAGGGGAAGACTGTGGACAAGAATGAGGAGAAGGCTGAGGTACTTAATGCCTTCCTTGCCTCAGTCTGTAATAGTAAGACCAGTCATCCTCAGGGTATTCAGCCCCCTGAGCTGGAAGACAGGGAGGAAGAGCAGAATAAACCTCCCATAATCCAAGACGAAGCAGTTAGTGACCTGCTACATCAACTGGACAGCCATAAGTCTATGGGTCCAGATGGGATCCACCCAAGAGTGCTGAGGGAGCTGGCGGAGGAGCTTGCTAAGCCACTCTCCATCATTTATCAGCAGCCCTGGTCAACAGGGGAGGTTCCAGATGACTGGAGGCTTGCCAATGTGACACCCATCTACAAGAAGGGTCGGAAGGAGGATCCAGGCAACTATAAGCCTGTCAGCCTGACCTCAGTGCCAGGAAAGATCATGGAACAGTTCATTCTGAGTACACTCACATGGCATGTGTAGGATAACCAGGGGATCAGGCCTGCATGGGTTCATGAAAGACAGGTCCTGTTTGACCAACCTGATCTCCTTTTACAACCAGGTGNGGAATTAGGATTGTTTAGTCTGGAGAAGAGAAGGTTGAGGGGAGACCTTATTGCTCTCTACAACTACCTGAAAGGAGGTTGTCATGAGATGGGAGTTGATCTCTTCTCCCAAGTAACTAGCGATAGGACAAGAGGAAATGGGTTCAAGTTGCACTAGGGGAGGTTTAGGCTGGACATTAGGAAAAAATTTTTCACTGAAAGAGTTATCAAACACTGGAAGAGGCTGCCCAGGGAGGTGGTTGAGTCACCATCCCTAGATGTGTTTAAAAGTCGTGTAGATGTGGTGCTTGGAGACACGGTTTAGTGGTAGACCTGGTAGAGTAAGGTCAGTGGTTGGACTAGATGATCTTAAAGGTCTTTTCCAACCTAAACTATTCTATAATTCTATGAATATATGGATGGGTCTCTGGGAATGAGGTAACTGAAGGACCTGGCTGCTGGAGAGACTAGGTTGTCCAGGTCACCTGCCAGTGAGACCATGGGGTCTGGGTGTCGACTGAGAGACCCATGTGTGTGTATTTGAGAGATGATCTGTACCAGCAGCTGGAGCTGGCTGTGGCCTCAGGGACTCATATGCCCAGGTGCCAGCAGCTGGGGAGACTGAGATCCAGGGGGAGCTGCTGGGCAGCCTTCTGCAGTGTCTGATCCCAGCTGCTGGAGGCATCCACACAGACATATATGTATATATATTTCCCAGTAATTTACCTTCAGCCTGATAAGCCAGATAGGGAAGCAGGATGAGACCTTTGGTGTTGTGTTTGCATGAGTGCTGTGCTTTCTGTCTGTTGATCTATGTGGCTGGCTGTGTGTATATGTATATATTCATTGTGTATATATATGTTTGTGTTTGCCTGTCGTGTGTATTGGGCATATATGCTCAGCCTTGCTACTGGTGGGACCAGGGGACATGAAGCTGCAGCAGTCTCACCTGCATTAGACCACCAGACTGGCCACCCCTAACAGTATTCAGCTCACTTTTTGCCCTTGAAAAATCACCCCATTGTGCTGCTTGATTTGATGAGATTTTAGTTCTAGCAATAAACAGAATTGGAAAGGTAGGAACAATTTCAACCTTGCAAAAATTTTGGGAAATAATAGCATCTGTATTTTACAAAGACTCCTGCAATGTTCAAGCTGGTTACCTCTAATGTGCACACCTGTAACAGGCTTCAGACAAACTGCCACTGTGTGGTTAGGAAAGGCTTTTTCTACATGAAAGCAAAAGTAATATTTGATTATTTTGCTGACTTTAGGAAAACAGAAAGGGAGAAGATAGAGAATGGTAGTAGGAGATGATTGATATTTCATTCATTTTGCAAGCTGAGTTGTGTGGTCACCTAATCAGATGTGTAGTCAATCATATTTTTTTCTTACTTTTGGTCTGTGTGACTACCCTGAAGTTAATTCAAAATATTCTAATAAAGAGCCTCAAATGAGGCACTTCACATTAAAATAATTTTCATAATAGACTCAAAACCTGTCTCAGTCATAGATTGAGACATCCATTAAGCTGATTATCCTGGACTGATCTGTCCCTATGCAGCACTGAAGTGTTCCTGAGGTTACCTGTGCTTCTGGAAGTGTTTGACCATTCAAACTCAGCAAATACAGGTAATACACATCTGTCAAAGTAATTTTGCCAGTAGAAACAATCTTTTAAAATATAACTTAGCTACTAGTGAGACAGGTGGATGAAAGAATGATACCAGGTGGGTAACTAAGGACAGAGGCAACTCATACTCTATAGAAACTTGCAGCTGGAACATATTCTGGGTTCTCAAAATAATAGAGCTGCTGAAAAGCAATATAATACTCACTTGCAGTCCTGGTGACGATTTGGTTTGAATTTGTATACAGTAATACTGTCTAAAGCTCATGACAAATTCCACAGGTGCCTACAAAACAATTAAGAAATCATAAAAATGGTGTCACACAATGTTTGGGAAAGATGATGTTGCTTAGAAATAGGTCTCTTTTATGATGTTGCTATTCATAAGTGAAATTCATCATGCATTTAAATAGTCATTAACTACCTTAATGGAAAGTGAAACAACTGTAATGTATTTAAGCTACTGCATAACTACTAGCACTAGTCAGCACCAAGAGGAAGTATGTGGGCAAAAACTCATACTATCAAATGAAAACTAGCAATCTAGGAATCTATTATTGTAAACAGTTATCTGAGTGTAAGTGCACTAATGTAGAAGTGTACACCATTGAAGATTACCTTTTATCTCCGTGACTTCCCCATTCAACCACAGTGTTGCACTTTGTATTGAAATAGCAAGTGTTTTGCTCCTCTATTTGCTGTCAGTGATCCAAACGCAGATGCTGCTAACAGATTACACAGTCCTTTAACTTCCTCCTCCTCCAACTAGTGTTTCTGTATTATTTAAAGCTCAGAAAACAATCCCTCCATTGAATGACACAGTTAAGTCATATATCAAAGTAGCAAAAATTATGACAGTGTCTCTCAGCTCATTACGTGTTAAATTACAGACGCTGATGGTTGTGGACTTCGGGCTGGCATTTGACAAGAAGACACTCTGGTTGCAGTCCAGGTTAGATAAGAGCTAGACAGTTGGTCCATTAATCAAGTGAACAATTTCAGCTTCACAGAACACTAGCCTCAGATGGTCTAAATTGGCTTCGTCAGTGGAGCTGTGCTGCCTTACTCTGAGGCCATGGCCCCCATTTTTTATCTGATTTGTTAGCTAAGACAGTCAATGGGTTGTTACACAGGAAGAATATTTTATTTTAGTGCCAGATACCTGCAGTTGACTTCAAGTGATGACACAATTTTTACCTTGTTCTCAAATGCCAGTATTCCTATACTGGAAAAGTCTAATTTGTCTTAGAATACTACATTATCTATCATATGTTTCTCGGACAGGCATAAAATGCTTTTGGCGAGTGAGTGTCCTGATGGTAGAGACCTAAAGGAGCAATGGTGTGACCTCATTCCTTTCTGCCTCTATTGATATCTTCATTCAGTGACTTACACGGTTTGCAAAAATCTGGGCTCTCTGCAGTCCAAGCTGCTATACCTATAACTCAGTAGATACTCACCCCATTTCCTAGTAATAATTCTGTCTGAAGCCAGTAACTTTAAATTTGAAGAGACATCAATAGGGAACAGAGAGATCTGTGAGAATACAGAGACAACCAGACCCATTTTGCATGAGCCACTTCATGTCCACATCCAGGCGCCTGCCTGCTCTGTGCCAGACAGGGGATTAGCTCAGGCACCCACCCCAGCGCGCATTGCTACACTTCTTCCTGGGCAAAGCTGCCATGCGTGGAAGCATTCAGGCCACCGGATGAGTTGGTAGCATAGGCAGAGGATTTGGAAGATTGCAAATGTCCTGCAAAGAAAGAAAAATGGCAAATTGCAGCCGAGCAGCTGCAAGCTTTGTACATTTGTTTCCTGCTGAACGTGGAGATGGTCAGCTGCCAAGCCAGATACTGGCACTTGAATTTGCTGTGTGAGAGCTGTGCCCCTGAGCTCTCCCCCCCAGCCACTCTCAAAAAGTCTGAAACAGCATTAAAGCTCTTTGTTATTGTTCACTCTATAAAGAAATATCAATATTAATTTCTTCTTTATTTAATAAGACAGATTTGTAATGATGAATATGACTTTTCCCATTTTCTAACACTGGGTGTGGTGAAGATAGATATAATTCTCCCAGTGATAAGACATGTCCAGTAGTCATGTTAGACTTTGTTTTTACACCAAGAATGAAGCCTGATTTTTGCTTTTAAAACAAAAGGGTATTGTGCTAGATATCACTTTGGGGAAGCAGACTGTGGATTTTCCTCCTACAGTCACAACATGACATGCTAAAAAGGCATGTGATATAGTAAAGCAAGCCTCTCCATAAGCTTATTTCATAAACATTATTAACAGGTATTTCATTTCACATGAATAAATTGTTGGCTTTAATGGAAATTAGAAAGACTAATGTAAGTTCTATCACTATGACTGAGATCCAAAGATATTAATGCAAACAAATATTATTACCTTGGGTTTTTCCATGATCAGTATGATTGAGGATGCGATGATCAAAGACTGGGGAGGAGCTATGGTATAACTGGAAACAAACCAGCTTTAATTTCATGGAGAAACAAATTATGCTTAGTAAATGACAAAAATGATCCTCAGATATATATCTTAGCCTAAAGGAAACTATATCATTGATAAATTTTTACATAGGCTGATAGATTTTTAAATCAGGCTGTTTTCCAATGATCTATTATTTCCCAACCATGACATACAGAATGTATGTGTTACAACAAACTTTTGAAAAAGTATTTATTTATAATTCTTCAATGTCCTAGTTGTCATCAAAATACAGATTTCCTGTATTGATGGGTTGTGTTAATGGCCAACCATGGGAAATTTGTAATGTAGAAAACTGAAAGATGGAGAAAATGAACCTGGCATTATTAGCATCGTAGTATTAAAAAAATAAACTGTGCCTCCTGGATTTTCTACTTTGGTAAAACACAAAACACAATAATTATCCTGATGGGCTGCTACAATTGTGATATTCACCAGGTCAGTGAAGTACCTTAGAGAAACCTCTCTTAAATCTGAATGAGTCACATACTACTGCTAAATTACTGGAGATCAGGATTATATGCTGCTTTCACACCAGTCATAATAGCAGAAATAATTGGACTATTATCTGCACAAATCACAGATTTTTAAATGTAGTTTTCAGTATGACAATTCTGAAACCTGGGTACACTGATAGAAAATTTGCTGCTTTTATAAACTTCAGACATGTCCAAATTTTGAAAAAGACACCACTAACAACATGTTTTAGCTATGAATGCATTCTCTTAACAAAACAATTCAAAAAAATTCCAGTTATGCACCTAATTTTATATGCAGTGAAAGGGAGACATGCTATTCACTCTTGTCCAGTGCCAGGTCCCTACAATGCTTTACATTGCAAGTGTACAGCCAAGGAGCCTGTACACAAAGATCTAAACCATGTTCTACCTTCTATTAACTAATGCAGGTTGGTAAACGCTGCTGTTTACAGAGATTTGGATAGGCAAATTTCTATCAACTTTAACTATTGCAGAATTTATTTATAAATTCTCACACATATATTTGTCGTGGTTTGGCCTCAGCCGGCAACAAAGAACCATGCGGCCGCTCGCTCAACCCCCACAGCAGTGGGGGAAAATCGGAAGAAAAAGGCAAAACTCGTGGGTTGAGATAAAGGCAGTTTAACACAACAGCAAAGGAAAGGGAGAACAACAACACTAACACTGATGGAGGAATGTACACACACGGTTACTGTACCAGCGCTCCTGGACCGGATCCCAGGAAGCCCCAGCCCGCTCCCCCGCCACCACATCCTCCCCCTCCCCCGGCCAGCTCCCCACTATGGACTGGGCATGGCCTCACATGGTATGGAATACCTGTGTCCCGGGCCAGAAAATTAACCCTATCCCCGCAGCAACCAAAACAATATTTTTTTCTTGTTAAAAGGTAACACACAAAGAAAGTCTGTATTCTGTTACTTTTAATATGGAGGACTGATTTATTTTTGCTCGTATGATAATTACATTTTTTCATACAGTACTCAGTCATATAAATAATGGAATGGAAAATAAGTTTTGCACACTAAACACTACTCATAAGCAGATCTTGTTAAGGATTAAATATGTGATATGGGTTGCATATACAGAGGACATAGCTGTTAGGCTACAATAACAATTGTAAATATTTCAGAGATCTGAAAAGCTGTTTGATTTCAGAAGAACTGCATCTTTTACTCATCATCTAACTCTAGAGATTAGGAATCTTCAGTGAATCTAATAGTGATGATCTAATCATGGAACAGCAGGGTCAGCTGTATACTTATGTGATCTTTTTTTTTTTTTTACATAGTATGTGCCAAGTTCTGAAGTTTCCTTGATTTATGTATAAATTGATTAAATTTCTGTGTTTTCCTATAAAATGAGTTGGTTCTGAGATGTGAAAAATAATCTCTTCAAGTGAAGCCTAAAATGTAGAGTTAGCAGAAGACAGACGCACATTCATCTCTTACTGCAATTTGATTTGCTTATGTATTCATTAGCACAAAGGGTTGGACCAGTCAGCAAAATTACCTAAATATGGAGGTGTCTCACATATATCAGTGATTTGACATATTGCTGCTGACAACTCAATTAAATTAAATGTCATAGATGAGTATTTTTACTGACAAGTGCACTGAATTAGGAAGACACCCACTTAATGTTCTTCAGTAATTAAATCATATTGAAGTATGAGGTGCCTGTCCACCTGCATTACTGGTCCTATTCATAATATACTCAGAATGAAAATTAATAATTAGCATTGCTTAAATATGCATGTGTCTAACCATCATTGTATTTTTCTTGATTATTTATGTGACAGAGTATACATCTGGTGATGCATAATTTTGATCAAACTCTGTCTCAAGCATACTAAGAAAAGAATTAAAAGTTACTTATTTTTGCTCTGTTAGTTGCTGAGTCTTAAACAGTAATAGTTTTGACTGGCCTTTTCTGATCAGAATGTCTTAACATCTTACCTCATAAAAACAGCATGCCCAAAATTGCAGTCACTCTGCAAGAGCAAAACTCAAAAAAAGCCTTGACTTTGATTACAATCAGTAGGAGTCTCAGACAGAAGGTTTTGGTCTACTGGTTTTAGAGACAGGGGGGAGGTTAATATCTATTTGCAGTGGTTATTACATAGCAGTGTCACAGGGAGCCTTGAGAGGACGTAACAGAATCATAGCCAGAGGCAGTTTGTCAGAGGGACCAAGTCATAAGGCAGTCGCTCGGCTTGTGATTGAGACAGAAAAAATCTTCACTATCTCAGTTTTTACATCCTCGCTATATCAAGTTTCTTGATAACTTGAGTTTTCTGTGCCTTCAGGTAAGCCCTTGAATCCATTTGGAATAACAGAGAGAAGTTACTTCTGTGAATATACCTGGAAACACCGGTTGCCAAAATGCTGTATTCTGATAGACTGATGGGCTGCATCAGCTCCCAGTGATGCACAGCTGACACTTTATTTAAGTGCATGGATGACAGTCTTCCTGCCACTCATATTAGATGGGCATGGAAAGAATGTTACCAGAAATACTCTCATTAAGTATCCTGAGGCCTGAGTGAAAAGAAGCTATTTTTTTACAGATGAAAGGAACAGAAAGGTTGGGAAGAAATTAATAGTCGTCATTTTTGCCTTTTTTTTTTCAAAATAGACAATTTGCTATTAAAAATAAGTAAATAAAGAAAGAAAAGATGACACACAGAAAGCAACAGAACTGACACAATATGACTTAAAGGTTGCAATGGCTTTGTTTTTATAAACACATTCCCACAAAGCATACTCTTTTGCTCCAATCTCCTCAAATACTTGTGGGTAATATATAACCCTTTCTCTCCTTGAAGACCATTTCACAGCTAAGATTTGATTTTGCAACTATTTTATAGCCAATATCTGAAAACACAATCCTTCTTAGAGTTTGTCTTAATTTCACTGAGAGCACAATGGTATATGAAGCGTAACAACCTGAGGTGAACTGTAAGATGGAGGGAAGATGGAACTTCTCAAGGTCTTATTTCAGCCAGGCTCCTCACATCTGAGATCCAAAATGACTCTGTTTACAGAAAACTTCATAGAATGGAAAACTGCGATAAAGCGTATAAAGTCGATAAAGTTTTTCTTGGATACTATTCCTTTCTGTGGAATTTGAGTTTGTGCTTGGCTGAGTTGCAGTTAATATTCAGGCACAACAAGCATATTCCTTAGGTCATGTCGAGACTTTGTAGTCTTGCTTTGGCTGACAAAATACGTATATGTGAGCACATACATGTATACTGATCTTCAGCAGCTTAAAGAAATGTTTGAAAATATGCCCTATGTATAATTCATGTAGTGATAACTGCCTAAGTATTTAGATAGCCTTTGGTTATAGTCAGGCAAGAAATTACTTCTTCCCATGCCTGCTACCAGGGCAGTTTTGGACCTGCACCTAAGGGAAGCAAAACAGACTAGCTAAGGGCTGGCATGCTAAGCTTGGGGAAAACAGCATATGCAAACCATTGTTTGTGTATGCTCCTGAGAAGCCCTACTTCAGAACTGTTGTTTTAGGCTTTCTAAGGAGTCAAGTAAGCATCAATGTATGAGATTACTTTGTTTCACAAATAGGAGATTTTGTTTCCACCTGATTCTAACCCAAAGCAAATTTCATGCATCGTTTTCACTTATCAGAAATGGAAAGCTTGGCATCGGATGATCTGCTTCCAAAGAGAAAGCTGTCCTTTTGGCAGAGATATGCTCTCCCTTCAGCAACAGTATCTTCTTCTTTGAAAAGTAAACTTTCTTTTTAATTTTTAAATCTGTACCTATTTATTTAACAGCAGTTATTGTACCACAAAAATCTGTTGAAACAGTAAATAGGTTCCTTGCAAACTCGACAAACATAAGCTATTTGGATTAGGTATGTATATATACATAACTACATTTTGTATATATAAGCTCTTCCTCTGTATTATTAAATACCATAATATAGTGTCTCTATGGTGCCTATGTAGGCTTGGCACACCATGAAAATGAAAGAGCCAATGCTAATATTCTTCTCAGATTTAATGCAAGTTCCACTCCTTTATAAAGTGCATAAAGAAAATAAAGGCAAACTTCCCTTCTTGCAGCGGTCTTTAGATAAGCTTTATGGTCACCATCCTCTTTCTTTCTCTTCAAATTAAATTAGAATGATACAGAATCTGGTCTTTGTATTTTCACTAGCAGCTGCTAAGTAAAACATGCATAAATCCCTACAAAACTGTCCATAACCCACAAGCTAAAAGGAATGAAGCATCTATGAAGAAGGCATCTTATAGCTGATGAGAACTACTCAGACATGTTAACAGATGGATGTAATTCACATGTAAATGAAATTCAATCTTTGATATCAAATCTCAAACCATATGTTCTTCTACTGTCCTCTACTAATTCAATACATTAGGACGTAAACATAAGTGATGGAGAAACTAGAGAGACACTGTGATACCACAAGGATGTGCATTGTTCTACTTGAAATTTTCATTTCTAGAGCTAAATCCTACTAGCAGTGAGGTGACAAAAAGGTAAGTACTTTGTACCTTTCCTTTGACAACCTTCCAACACTTTGAAATTTGTATAATAATTTTCCCTTCCCTTCCCTTGCTGCTGAGGGACTAGTCAGAATAGCTTACCTGGTGTGACTCAATACAAAGAAGATAGCCACAGTACTATAAGATGTCGAAAAGCCTTCTCATCACAAAAATTCTTATTCAACCTACTGAATAACTCTCTGAATGACTAAGTCACATAAATAATCGCTGTTCATAGCTTAAACACCTGTTCTCACATAGTGCTCACATACAGACTTACACTGTATGACTACAATAAGCAAGAACATACCGTTGCTGAGGAATTGCGCATGTGAAGTTTATTGATTGTTACAGTTTCATTAGGCTTCATGAAGTAAGATAGCAAAGCTAACATTTTCATCTTCATGCCACAGTCTTTCTTAAAACCTGTATCATGTTAACCTCTTAAAAAGCCAGTAAAACTAGAGTTAGATAGAAGTCTTTATACTGGCACCAAAATGCTTTCAAATAGCTCTGCTGACATATGATTAAATCCCGTAAGTAAAAGAAAGTTCACTGAATACTCTAGTACAGTTCTTTTAAAGAAAGCTTTTAGGAGTTTGTTCAAGCACATTTGCACAATCAAAAGACAGTTAGATAATGAACTTATTTGGCCCTGTCTCCTCTCCTCTTTGAGTCATAATCTTTTGTTGATGTTACAGTCTTTCTATAACAGCTAAAATTATGTCAGAATCACTACTGTAGGTAGAGAAAAAGCAAACAATGAAGAGCTTTTCAGTAACGCTAGGAAAAGAAAAATATGAAAAGAAAACACCACTTAACAGTATAGCTAAATACATTGAGATTTCCTGCTATTGTGTGTGAGACATCTGGGACTTTAAATACTTCTTATTCCAGTACATATACTTTCAAATATGGAGAACAGATTTGCAAAATGATGATCAAGCCTCTACCTGTACTTTAATTTATATTTATTTATGCTTTTGATACTTACTCTGGTTGGCATTTATCTGCATTGTAATAACTTCCTTTTCAAGTTTATTAAATACCAATAACTTCCGTTGCAACCAACAGACATTAAATTTGAAGCTAAAGCATGCTAGAGAAAGCAGGAAAATCTTCCAGTTTGATAAAGTTGAACCCATCAAGTAGAGTTGAATTAAAAAAGGGGAAATGGCTGGTCTGTAGATGATTTTTGAGGCGTATTAAAATTCATCTTACTTCTCCCAAAGCACAGAAGGTATCTTCTTTAAATACTTTTATAGGTAGTGGTCCTATGAAAGAGGAAACTTGAAAAAACGCAGTGAATAAGAGATCCTGCTGAAATTGTGACATAACAACTGTTTGAAATTTTGTAGTTGACACTGAAGGTAAAAATGAGGTCTCTTTTGGTTTTTTTTCCTCTTCCCAATGACATTTATAAAGCCTTGTTTTAAAACCTGGTGCAAATCTTGCTGAAATAAATTGGAAGACTACCTTTTAATGGACTTTGAATGAGGGGAAATAATTTTGTTCTAGAAGACAAGTAGCCTAGAAAATTGGTTGTCTCCTTTCAGGATCAAAGCTTTCACTCTACGAAGAAGTTCTCTGCCCCTTTGGTCTTTACTTAAAACTGTGATGGTGAAATCTAGAAGAGAAAATGTTGAACCCATTGTGTGTGTACTAACACACAGTTATGTAACCATAATCAAACTGTAACGAAGGTTATCAAACAGCTTTTTAAAAAGTAGATCTATAGAATTAAGATACCATAATGTTATAAAGCTCATTATTCTGGGCACACTATGGCTACGTGCCTCCATTTATCTGAAAATCTTATTCTGGAATTGTACACATCTAGTTTCCACAGTCTTTTTTAATCTTGGTTTGGTATTGGCCATTTTGGAATTCTTGGATAATGTTAGCAGCTTAACAATACTAAACTTTTTTTTATTTACTTGAGGAACACTAACCTCAGTCACATAGAAATTGTTAACATACTAGTTTCATTTTAGGAGGAAAAAGAGATGATCAGATTATTACCTGTGAAATATTATTACATAGACCCAAAAGCCAAAGACATCTGTTCCTCCAACAGGATACAGTCCTTCACAAACTTCTCCAACAGGAAAAGAGATCATACTTCAGTACGTGGTGAAAGTCAAAATGCAAAGGGAGAATTTTGGGCCCCATTCTGATCAAATCCGGTTTATGCTTCTGCCACAAAACTCATACCCAGCAGCACAAGTGTAAGGACAGATGAGCTACTCTGAATTTCTTCTGTGTTCACAGAAACCACTTTTCAGAGGTTTCCTATGAGACACAGACTAAAGCACAAGATGATTCCTTTGTTAGAAAGTCATAAGAGAGAACTATAAGCAAAGTTCAAGCAGGGTTCTCACATAGGGTGACTGAGGCACTGTTTATTTCCAAAAGGCTAGATACTGTGACTTACAGATCTGGAGATAAAAATAAGTCATTTTTCTATTAGCTATATTATTGGCTTAGAAATGAATTAAACTTAACGGAAGCTTTCAGATACACAGCAGTTTATTTGTAGTTATATATATATACACACACACATTTATATAATTTAACAGAAAACAATAAAAATGTGTTCATCGAAGGAAGACATTAATTTTTTTTTTTCTTTTTTGAAGAGTGTGATAGATAGAGTTTCTGGTGAGAGCAAGAGACACAGAAATTGATGACTTGGACCATGGGAGATTGAGGGTGAATGAGAGACAGATGATGTGGGACACTTTTTTTGCCTGAGAGTCCTCTGGGCTTTGGTAGAATGGCAGAGGAAGCCAACCCTCCCATGTCCTTATCCACATGACTACTTGGAGTGCATGTGTCCTCTAAGCACGTAAAGAGAGAGTGACAGCAATTTCACTTTCTTCAGTAGACAGAATGAAAAGTTTTAGAAATTTTAAGAACTACTCTGCAACAGCAGATTTCTTTTTTCCTCCACCTGAGTGATGATCTTTTGATCCTCATCTTTGTACTTCCCATGATAGAAGAATTACTAAATAGTTCAAGTTGCGAATTTCCTTGCATGACAGGTGAGGCAAGAGGAACAGAGGGAGCCAGGGGGTTCAAACCTACACAAACCATACTTTACTTTTCATTACTTTTTTTTTAAACTTAGTTTGTTTTCAGGTATAAGAAGAATTTATTGGTCCTTAAACAAGGAACTCCTTCAAGAATTATCCAAATATTCTTGGTTTGGAAAGAGCTGAAAAGAAACTGCATCTTTCCCTAGCCTAAAAATCCTTAATAAGTTCCATTTCATCATCTGACTGGAAAAGATATGCACAGCAGCTCAGTCATTCCTTTAAAATACTCAGAGATAAATGAATTAACATAAATCTTTTTCTTATATTGTCTGTGAACTTCCTAGGATTAAGTTTACTGTTATTCCTATGTTGTCAGGGCATAGACCTGGGACTTTTGGACTAGGGGTGAAGCTGAAGGAGTCACAAATGAATGACTTCTCAAACACAGAGGCCTGAAAATACAAAACATTTTACTTTTTCCCTAAGAAATTGGATGTGTCATATGTGACTTAGGTATACTTACCACAAAGGACATCTTCTAAGGAACACCCTGTTGCTATGACATTATGTAAAGTTTTACTCTTCATATAGAAAGAATAGGATTCTGTATTATGGCTTACCATATACATAGAGAAACCTTCACTTCAATATAGCTTGATTGTGTTTACCATGAGAAGGACATTATTTCCACAATGACCTCTTCAACCAGAACTATTTCATACATCCTTAAATCCTTTAGAACTGACAGTTAAGTCCGAAGAAGGAGTCTTCTCTGTAGAATGGAGATTGAGGTCTTAAAATCTGCAGATTAAGCAATAGAGAACAGAGCTGGCAGACAGAGTGTTTTTTATAATAGTAATTAACAGCCCGCTAGGGTATGGTCTGACAACACGTTGTGTCAATTTGTCCTAATGGTTGTCAGATGGCTGTAATACGGCAGGCAATATAGAGGTAACTAACCCGGTAAAGACTGAAAAATCCAGAAATTATACTGCATGAATTACAAAATACAGTGAAGCCCTGTTATCCTGGGTAAGAAAGTAATGGGGCATCTAAGATAGTGAAAGTTTGCTGGTACAATTATTAAGTATGTCCTTGTGTGTGTCTCCACTTGGGGCCAGCTTGGGTGTAGCAGATTGTTAATGCCCCTCTAGCCGGCCTTGCCAGACTGATGCTTTCTCTTTGCACAAAGCCATCTTAGTGCTACGTTTTCAATAATAAACCCTTGTGGAGATAAAAATGCTTGAACAGAGACCAGCCCCGGTGTTTCACAGTTTGCATTGCCATTAATCTGCAATACTGTAAACTCACTCCTGGGTAAACAGGAGTCGACAAGGAAAAATGTGTCCCAGGTAGGAAGTACTGAATATGGATAATATTATTTTGTGTGAGAAACTACCTGAAAAGCAAAAGCATAGCATATAACTCATGATCATAAAAACCTCAATAGCTCCCTGTAATCTGGGTGCCATCTCAGAATTTTAAAACAACTAAACCAGTGTTTTCCTTTTCACATGACATTTTACAGAGAGTATCAGATTTGCCTGTTGAGATATCATTCCCATAAAACTTACTTTCTCCCTAAATTTTTATTCAATTCACTAAAGAACCAGAATTTTGTGAAATATCCTTTTTGCTTAGTTTAACAAAGACTAAAAGAAGTATGTAGCCACTGTTCTGTAACTTTCTGCGGTTGAACAGAAACTGATAATGATGATGTGACTCTGTGAAGAAATAAGTTGCATTTCAAGTACAGTTCTAAAAGACACTTGTTTTTCCTACCACAGGTTATGGAGTGTGACTCAGACAAATTTTATATTACTAACTCTTTCTAAATTTAAACATGTACAATCTGTGGAGTACTAATTAGCTTTAATTTTTTGCCTATTGTACTTTTCTTTATTGTTTTGCAGTGCCAAAGTCAACTCAAACTTCACTAAGTTTCAAACAGATCAAACATTTTAAGATAAAGTATAAAAAAAAAACCAGAAATGCAAATATGATTTCAACATTTCAGGAGACACATTTCAACATTTTTCCAAGTATCTGCTATTCAGAGAAAGTAGCAGTCTTTCAGATGCGCTGCTTCCATGTTGGAAGATATGTAACTTTGTATGCCAGGAATCACAGAATCACAGAATCACAGGGATTGGAAGGGATGTCTGGAGATCATCTAGCCCAACCCCCCTGCCACAGCAGGGGCACCTACAGCAGGTTGCACAGGATAACATCCAGTAGGGTTTTGAATGTCTCCAGAGTCGGAGAATCCACCACCTCTCTGGGAAGCCTGTTCCCGTGCTCTGCCACCCTCAAAGGAAAGAAGTTCCTCCTCATGTTTACATGGAACTTCCTATGCTCCAGTTTATGCCCATTACCTCTTGTCCTACCACTGGGCAGCACTGGAAAAAGACTGGTGCCATCCTCCTGGCACCCACCCTTTAAGTATTTATAAGCATTAATGAGATCGCCTCTAAGTCTTCTCCAGACTAAAAAGACCCAAGTCCCTCAGCCTTTCCTCCTAAGAAAGATGTTCCAGCCCCCTAATCATCTTTGTAGCCCTCTGCTGTACCCTCTCCAGCAGTTCCCTGTCCTTCTTGAACTGGAGAGCTTAGAACTGGACACAGTACTCCACGTGCAGCCTCAGCAAGGCAGAGTAGAGTAGGAGGATAACCTCCCGCAACCTGCTTGCCACAATCCTCTTGATGCACCCCAGGATGCCATTGGCCTTCTTGTCCACAATGGCACATTGCTGGCTCATGGTCATCCTGTTGTCCACCAGGACTCCCAGGTCCCTTTCCACCGAGCTGCCTGCCAGCAGGTCAGCCCCTAACCTTTACCAGTATATAGGGTTATTCCTCCCCAGGGGCAGTACCTTACACTTGCCCTTGTTGGACTTCATGAGGTTTCTCTTTGCCCAACTCTCCAGCCTGTCCAGGTCACGCTGAA
>VYXH01006230.1:372952-442116 GCA_013397275.1 Burhinus bistriatus | reverse complement strand
AAAAAAAAAAAAAAAGACGTGTTTGCAACCACTAGTTGTTACTATGTAAGATTTAAAATATTCTCTGAAGATATTTAATTCTCTCGCAAACTCTACATTGTCTTTCTTGATTATTAATACTATATGTCACTTCCTCCTTTATTGTTGGTGACTCACAACAGGAAGCCCCTCAACCACTTGGCCAGCAATATTCACTATTCACTATATAGACACACCGTTCTTGATCAAAATGGCTGCTATAAGATTTACTTTAAGAATCTTTTCTTAATTTTTCTCTTGGCTTTTTTTTAAGTCAATGAACTTTAAATCTATTTCAAGTTGCTTTCACATTGAATAACATGATCAAATTTGGAAAGATTATTACGTTCAGTATGTGAAGAATGATTCAAAATAAGCATTTAAAATCTTTTCACTAAAGCACAAAAAGTGAGATCTGAAGAGGAAAAATTCCAGGCATCAACTGAATACTGGAATATTGTGTAAGGATTTGCAGTAAAAGAGAAATGCCTGGGGTTAAAATCACATAAAACCTGTTTCCTTCATTGTCTTTTTCTGTAAAGGGAACTATACAAAGCCTCTTTTTCTATTAGCTATTTTTTTCTACACAAAAAAAAATTAAAACAAAACCAAATAATTCCTCTTCTTTATAGGAAACTATTAGAGGAATTTTCTTTAAGTAGAATTTTGAAAGTACTTTTAGGGTGAATGAAGCTACATTTATTGACAAATAAATTAGAACCAAAAAAAAGAAAAAAAATCATATCATGTCATATCTAGTAGTTAGTCTCATAACATTCACCTTTTGCTAGAAGTTTTGTATGTTTTGTAACCTTTTGTAAGGTTGTGGTTTACCTAATGAGATTTTGATACAATCTAATAGATTTAAAAATCTAAGGGTCTGAACCCCCTCAGGTATTATCGTTGTTAAATTTAATCTCCTGCATTATAAATCACACAGAACCTTATCCTGTAATTGCTACATGAAAAGTTCCTCATAAACAGTGAAAATATCTATGTAACTGAGAACATAACACCATGACAATAGTATTTACATTCATAAATAAGAGCATAATTTCACTGTCTTGATTTCATGAAAGAATTGAATCCTTTTCATTCTCTTTGCTGTTGAAAATTGTGAGCAAATTTTGTGCCTGAAGTTGTTTTTTGTAAACAATTTTGAAATTAAAGAAATGGTTTAAATCCATGCAGCTGAGAATTAAGGAGTCTTTAAGGAATTAAACAGAACATTTTTTGTCATAACCTTCAAATGTAATTTGAAAAGAGATTATGTCTTGCTGATGAATGAGGCAATGGGCAGAATCACTGGCTTTTAAGAACTAATATATAATTACTGACTTGTGCAAACTTCTTTTTCAGGAAGAATGATGTAATTTTAGCTTTTTCTCAGACATTTACAGATTTGATCAATGTGTTTTGGATTTTATTAATAAGATATGGGAAAAAGTAACATGACATAGGAAAGGAGATGGTCAATTCATATTATTAATGAGGTCAACTAGTTTCCGAATACTTGGTCACAATTTAATCCAATGGTCTCAAAATAATTCTTTTTTTTTCTTTTTTTTCTTTTTTTACCACTAAACACTAATCTCTTGGCATCTATGTTACAGACTGTAGCTGGCAATCTTGTGTGGAATAACTGCCAATTCATATTTCCTGCTGTGAAGTTATTTACCTCAACATATCTATGTACTGAAGTACAACAGGATGCTCCTTTAAAGTCTTTTGAACAATACCTGTGGAAAAAGTCTGGACTCAAAACAAAAAGGAATTTGTTATGACAATGGCCTTCGCAGACCTTTAATTTACAACTAAGTGAAAATTTACAACCAAGTGAAATACGCATTAATAGCATATTTCAGCTGTGATGTACCATCTCTACAAATGAGGTGGCCTTCAGTGCAGCATACAGCAGAAGCCATACCACTGCTATTTCCATAAAATCATATGTTATAGCAGTATAGCTATGTGCAATGTTTAATTTAAGATATTACCAATCTATAGTATATCACCTAAAGATTTTAGACACAGATTACGTTTCACAGTTAAAATTACTGACTTAATACACAACATTACTGACTTAAAATTTATGCTGGCACAATGATAAGCAAAACAAAACAAAGACTTAAAACCAGTAAGGCCTACATACCTTTCAATAATCAATATAAAACTCAGTAGAAATCATTACTCCAATTCTTTCTGTTATCGTAGTCACGTATTATTTATGAAATTTCCACTAGAAACAAAAGAATGTTAGCCAGTTAGTTATACATTTGTTTTCTTAAATTTTTGCTCAGTTTTTGACAGTATTTTGGGAAGTACTTGAGCATTTTTTTTAGGGCAGTAAATCTAATAAATTACGTTTTTTAAAAAAATATTTTCTCCAGACATATTGACAAAGAAAAATAACATTATTCCAATCAAAAATTTTGCATATCTTAATATATAAATTTTGCAGCCTATTCTTTCCATGTTCTTTATTTAACTTTCCCTTAAACATCAGACGTTATCAACTTGGACTAAAGCAATGATCATTCCATTTATTGTCCCTGCTTGTGTAGTAGTTCAATTAACTTATAGCAGCGTGGGGTCTTTTTAGATGGTAAAGAATCCAAGTTTTGCTTCTAGATTGTAAGATGAAATGCTGTGCTTCTGCAAAATTTAGGCACCTCTTTATTAAGAGCATAGCTGTACTCCAGATATGCCTAGCATCTTAGTTATCTGTACCTGGACTAACTCAACAGCGCCTTCTCAAAACTCTTCTTTCTTGAAACCTTTTTCCTGCCTCTCCAGGCAGTCTACTCCATTAAAAAGTGACCTTCTTAGTGCTTTAGACCTCTTTTCAAATACGTTGTGACGTTTCAGTGATGTCTGAGACAAGTCCATAAATTACTGCTATAATAAACCCTTCCTTAAAAAAAAATGAAAAAGTATAACCTGTGTGTGCTATGCTAGTTTCTGCAATTCATCCTGGTTTTGTTAGTCAAGAAATTGTGGAGAACTATGAGTTTGGAAGGAACTTGTGAACCAACTTATTTTTGCTATTATGAATAACAATTTCATATGATCAGTTTATAAAAAAATATTTTAAAAATAGTTAACATTTTCCTGATCTCCAAAAAATCTTTGTCTACAGCCAGTTTATACACGCTAGTTTCCATCCCACTTTAGTTCTTCACTTAAGTCGTTCTTCCCGCTTCAGGAGAAAGTGGGTCCTTTCTCTCCTGCTATATTCATGGGCAGCAATAGTGTGCTGTGTCCTTTGTAAACTTTTCTTGAAACTTAAACTGTGGTTACATCTTGATACTTTACTGTCATTAGTTTTTGCATAATCCATGCACAGCTTTCTACTCTGTTAATATGTTTGTTGTATCTACAGTACAGCTTTTCTTTCTGTGTTCTGATACTTGTTTTGCCTAACAGAAATCTATCTGCACTCCTGTTACACAATGATGGTAGCGCTTTCTTTTGTTTTGTTATGTCTTACAAATATATTACAAATATTTCAGCTGGATGTTCTTGTCTTTCATCACCTGTCGTTAGGTCATGTTTCCTTTCGTTATTGTATTTGCTGTTGTCGTTCATGATTCTGATAAGAGAGTTTACCCCATCCCTAGAATATTTTTAGTAGTATTCCCACTTCCAAAATATACAAATCACTACAATAGTTTGAATGCCCTTTTCTCAGTGTGGTACAACTCTTACACTCTTACTGTTGGTACACTTGTATATTGCACAATGCACTGCTATATTCTCTTTTTTTTTTTTTTTCTCACATAAGGAAATACAACTGTCTAAAGACTGGCAATAATAGACTAGAAGAATTAAGTGAAAATTTATGCAGTATTTTGAAGCAAATTTGAGCACCTGAACTTTGGATTTAGGTACTGGAGAAAGTTATGTGGCACTTAGATCTCCTTATTCTTATTTAAAAATAAATTTTGCATAGATCAATGACTCTTTAAAATACTAAAATCTGTTAAATTATAATGGATGAGTTAAAAATGTTACAAATATAATATTGCAAATACACAGTTCTGCAAAAGTTAGAATGATTTTGATCAGGATATCTTACTGCACTTCAATAGTTATATCTACAGTTCCAGAAAAGTGACCTCTACATCTTTTCCACCTGATTACCTGTTACAGTGTCCACGCTTTTGCAAGTTGTTGCTGCATTTTCTATTTTGGAAGCACCATTATGGGACTTGGTTTAACGAAATGTGTTGTTTTCAAGGCTATTCTCTAGAGTTAGTATATTGATTTGTAGGGCATTGGAATATTTATCAACCTGTAAGTGTTTTCACTTCTAAAATAAAAACTGGCAAAAGAACTTAAGGCTGAATAACATGATCCAATAACATCATACGGAACCTTACAACAAACTCAATATTTTCTCCTGTGATTCTGGCTGGAAAATTAAAATGGGTTCTTCCTTGATAGATTTTATTCTTTCCCAAAACACTTTGAAAAATATGTGTGAATTCTAGGGGCTTCTTGTCCCAGTATGTATGAAAGCTGTACTCCTGTGCTAGTCGTGATCATCAGACCAAATGGATTCAACTTGCTGAACCACAGAGTCAGTCACAGAACGCCTGAGTCTGGAAGGGACCTCTGGAGGTCACCTTATCCAACCCACCTCCTCAAGCAGTGCCACCTAGGACTAGTTGCTCAGAACCATGTCCAGGTGGCTTTTGGCTGTCTCCAAGGAAGGAGACTCCATGACCTCTCTGGGCAATCTGTACCAGTGCTCAGTCACCCCGACAATAAAACAGTGTTTCCTGATGTTCAGAGGGAATCTCTTGTGTTTCATTTTGTGCCCATTACCTCTGGTCCTGTCACTAGGCACCACTGAAAAGAGCCAGGTTCCATCTTATTTGCACCTAAGTATCTTCAGGTATGTATATATATTGATGAGGTCCCCTCTTAACCTTCTCTGAACAGACACAGATCTCAGCTTCTCACAGGAGGGGTGCGCCAGGAACAAAAAATGTTGACTAGTTCTTCCTAAAAGGGGCCTCTGTAGGGAACAGAAAGCTAGGGAGGCACTGTTTGGATGGAAATGGGCTGTAGATCTAGTCATAAAATCCTCTCATCCATCTCCAGAAACTTTAACAGTGTCTTGGTTATGAGAGCAGATGTAGTGAAAAAGAGGGATTTTCCAGGATGAAGCAGTAAAATCAGTCCATGAGACAGAGTCCTATGGCTCTATTTTGAGGAGCACGTTCCATTGCAGGAATTGGTTATGTGAATTGGATTGCCCTCTTTCCACTTTTTCTTTTCTTTTTTTTCTTTCCTACCTATTTTCCTTATCTTCAATATTGGTATTAACTAATAGTTAAGAGTTAAATTGACAATTTGATGTTTTGGTTTTTTTTTTTTTTCCATAAAGGCACTACAATTACATGATCCAGTTATAATTTTACATTTATCATTTTTATTTTTTGCTTTACATAAGTACTGAAAATTACAGGTTAATTTTTAAAATATTAGAATGTTTTGGTTTTAAAGAAAGTCATTCCCAGACCTCAGAGAATTTTTAATTATGCAAATGGTTCATTGCAATGCATAAGCTGAGAAAGTACAAGAGCATGAATTTTTATTACTGTTAGTTATTAATATGAATGGGATAAATTTATTGAAGATCTAGATTTTTATTTTTTTTTTACTGTGAAGACCTGATTCCATAGGAGGTCCAGCAGCTTAATGCACAGTGTTACTGTCTTGCTTCAGGTATTTATAGGAGACTTTTCTTAGCAGTAATCTCCATATAATCCCCAGTACCTTCATTATGAAAAACATGGAGAATATGAAATTATTGTTTCCCTTCTTTGTTCATTCCTGAACTATCCAGTGTGTCCCAGTGTATACAATTTAATCAGGAGAAGAGCAACACATACAAAATATCTGTAAATGTAAAACTACAATCACAAACTGCTAATGAGGATACCACATCCAGCATGCTGGAGCTGTCACTCAGTGGTCAAGCTCCACTCGCTGCACACAGACAAAAGGTCTAATTTCCATTCTTCAGGCATTCAAACTTCTCCTGACTTTAGAAGTAGCTTTGCCTGTGTAAAGAGTGCAAGATGAGGAGCAGGAAGCCCAAATTAAATGACAGTAAAATCTCTTTACTACTGCTCTTGCAACATTACTGAGAAATATCACCGTATTGCCTTAGAATGGAGAATGGACCATAACAGCAGATGGAAATAATGTAAATGGATGAATGTATGCAAGGAACTGAGATTAGAAGTCATCCTGATTATCATTTTTAAAAAAGAACAATTGACTCGTGTGACATTATGAAATGTCATATAAGCAGCTGTGCCGAGAGCTGCGTAGGGAAAAGGTTGCACATGAGATACAGCTTGGTTCATGTAAACTTCTTCCCCAGCAGCACTGAAATCAGCTAAAAATGCTTACGTATTTTTAATGAAAAAGAGGAAGGCTTACAGTCTCTGCAGATAGACAAGTTCATATAAATGTATACATTTATATAAATTCCTACTAAAATCCTGGTGACCAACGTAGATTCACAGAAATCTTGATATATTCCTGTGCAGCTGATTTAATGACTTTGTTTGTAAATGTCTTTTAAAATAAAAAGCAGTTGCCTATTTTTACTAGGTTTCATTTCAGACTTTCTAGGGATAATATATAATTGAAAACTCAGAGAATAATTATAAAAAACCCCACACTTAACTGAAGTCACAAGCTGGGGTCAGCAAAGCCCATTGTACAGCAACCTTGCAATAATTATTAAAAGAAATTTAGTCAGACATACTAATGAGATCATTAACAGAGAAGAATCAATGTTGTAGCGTCTTCTGAACTACTAGGTCATATCTAGTCAAATGAACAGATTTTTCTAGTCAGGAAAACTAAACACTCTAACTCTAGCACAATTCCTTTCCTATTTAAAAAAGTTAAATTAATTGAATGTATGTACTTTATTTCTTGTGACGGAACCAAACATATGAATTCATTTAATTTCTCTCAAGATTAACTCCCTTGGCAAATGGGGAAAAATTAAAAATCTTCATTTCTAATTTGCATAAAGACAGATTTTATTTTTTTAAAATAACCAAATAAGGAAATAACTTTATTTTTTTAATTCTCTCTGAGATAAATTCAGAGTTTCACTGTAGAAGCTGTTGTAGACACAGACCACATCAGTTGTAACCTTGTTATTGTCTGCAATAGCGATCATAGCAGTCCTCTCCCATCCTCTCATAGCCATGCTAACTAGAGGACCATAGCATTAGCATGCATCGCTGCACAACACAGGTGTGTTTTGAGAAGATCCTGCCAGGAGTGGTTTGTGTGCACAGTGTTTTTCTGTCAGTTTGAATTGACAAGGCTTTTTTGAAATGACAAGTAGAACTCTATAATAATGCCAATGAACTTCTTTTCTCCTCAGTTTTCACCAGAATTCTTAAGAATTCCATAATTCATATCTTCCTCCTCTCAAGCAGGCTGCCAGTAAACCTTGTATGTGTTCTTCGGAATTTATTAGTTCTGACTTATATGGCTGCAATGACTCTGGCCACTAGGGTTTTCTTGGGAGAGTTCTGTAACATCTTTTCCTATGAGGAGCAGCTAAGGGCTTTGAGCTTGTCTAGTTTGGAGAAAAGGAGGCTGAGGGGTGACCTTATTGATCCCTACAGCTTCCTGAGGAGGAGAAGTGGAGAGGGAGGTGCTAATCACTTCTTCCTGGTGTCCAGTGATAGGATGCATGGGAACGGCTCAAAGCTGTGCCAGGGACTGGACATTAGGTAACATTTCTTTACCGAGAGGGTGGTCAAACACTGGAACAGGCTTCCTAGAGGGGTGGTTGATGCCCCAAGCCTGACAATGCCCTTGACAACATGCTTTAACTTTTGGTCAGCCCTGAAGTGGTCAGGCAGTTGGACTAGGTAAGCACTGCAAGTCCCTTCCAACTGAAAATATTCCATTCCATTCTATTCCATTCTATTCTATTCTATTCTATTCTATTCTATTCTATTCTATTCTATTCTATTCTATTCTAGTTTTCCAATCTATCCAAATCTAACAGCACAGACCAGACTTCTTTTTGGCCTTACACCTTACATGTCCATCTGTAAATGTGCAAATGAATAAAAAATACTGTAAAACTTAAGCTTATGGGTAGCCAGATAATGTCAAATATTTGATACAAATTAATTGAAATTATTTGTAACTGCCTATTATACACATACATACATAAATATGTACATATTTTATATCACTTATTTGTGATGACTAACCTACTTCATTTAAATATTTATTTCTATTTATCTTGGAACCGATTTGCTTCAAATATTGGACAGAAAGCTCTTATTTGTCTTTGAGTATTACATATCTAACTGTACTAGTTAACACTTTCAACTTTATAGGTTAAATTAACCATCTATAAACTAAAAAGGTCTCTAGATTTGTGGGAACTGGAATATTACAAGCAGGGAATACTTTGCTGTGAAACTATTTAATTCTCAGGGAAAACATTAAATTTTCATTAAAAAAAAGTAGAGGAACACTGCTGAGGTTCTTCTCCCCACTAGAGTATAGGACACACGCAGGCTGGGTTTTGCAGCAATACACTGGGGACATGCAAACCCTCCTCAGGAGGGCAGAACAGAAAAGAGCTGAAAAATGTGGAACCTGTTGACAAAAAAACACTTGACCATCACAAAATTTTATCAAACTGCTCCAAAAGAAGCTTGTCTTCAACTTCTAGTGTCAAGTAAACTCTGATTTGTTTTTGCGTGTTTCCCACTTTAATTTCTGAAATGATACAAAAGAAAAATGTTATGTAATCTTCCAAGTGTAAATGCAATCATTAAATGTATTCAACTGTCTGGAGTATTTTATTTTTGCCTTCTCATGGATGTATTTCTTATATTCTACAGGCAGTTTCAGTGTAAGAAACACTGAAACATGTAGACATGTGGTTTACCTTCTATTACTGCCTTCATAATCTGGTTTGGTTTCCATCAGCATTAACTTGCTACCCAGACTTTCTTCTTGTGTTCATTTGCTGCCCAGTTTAAATGTTATGTGAGGTGCACAATTATGTCAGTCTTAGTCTGAATTATCAATACAGCTCTCTTAAACCCCTGTTACCACTTGCCAACACAAATAACTCTCATCATATCCACAGTCAAATAAGGATGAGTTCAAAAGTATTTCCCAACATCCCAATTCATTCACCCCTGATATTGGAAGGATCATTTTTGTGTGCAATTGTTTATTGTCTTATTTCATGCTTCTATAGCATGAGACGAACAAATGTTCCCTGAGGTGCCAGGGAGAGTGGTTGATGCACAGACTGTGTTTTCACAATCATGGCATGTAAGTAATGATATTATCAGATCTTTAAAAGTATTTGCTTGTCTAAACAAATCTCTCTGTTCCTTCATGTGTGCCAGCAGAACATTTTAATACTTTTCTGTCAGCTCAATGTCAAAGATTAGCATCCGACAGCCATGTCAGGTTCTTCTACCTTTCCTACTGCATTTGAGCCAATGAGACTTCATTTCCAATTCTTAGTAGAATTTATATATTTTACAAAAAACCCCACACAGGCATGTTTGCAGTGAAATTCATGGAATCAGCCTCTAAGTTGCAGATGACAATGATTAGATGTACTGCCTTGAAAAGATATAAACTGCTCATTGTCAGTTATTGAGATAGAATACACTGATAGGAAACCTGCACTCCTCCACTGAGCACATACAATTGAATGGAAAGTCTTCTTTCAAACCTTTTCCTGTGAGCATAACATTTTGTACTTTCAAACCTATTTCAGTGGTTAGAAGATATTTTGTAAGCTAAATGAATCCTGAATAATTGAGCAAAGGTTTGGGTTTTTTTTTTCTTTTTTCATAAGACACAGACATAATCTCTTAATGAAAGGATGCAGATAAATTCTAAGAAAAGAATACTGGGAAATTATAAAGGTGCCCACCATGTGACTGAAGGAAAATAATTTTCTCTATAAAATGAAGATTTAAAATGTAATTAGTTAGAAATATCTATATATTTTACATTTTTCGTTCTTCATTTTAATAACTTAAACTCATTTCAAATAGAGGTAAAAAGTAAGGGGCTTTGGCTATATCATCTGTCATAAGGGTAAAAATTCAAGGATTTACAGAAAGATGGAAGTTTAATTTTTGGCATTTTTTTCTTTAAGATTTGATTTCTTTTCATGACAAATTCAAAGTATTATTTTGGTTTCCTCCAGGATGGATAATCAGTGTTTTCCCTATTTTACCTGCACACAGACATGTTGTTTATAAAATTCACTTTGTCTCTGAAGAAATGGAAAGAACACCAAAGACTGGTTCAATAATATCACTGCACCCCAAGGCTGCATGTTTCCAGAATAACTATTTGCCTTAGATCCCTCTCACAACACAAGTGGTTTAGTATTATACTTGCTCAATATAATACTTTCTAAAGCTTAGTATAATTAATTCCAATAACTATAGGTAGCTGCACAATAATTTTAACAATAGGAATATAGAGTAAAATAGATTTTCTCCTGAAATAATTATAACATTAATTCAACCAAAATGTAATTAAGAAGCTATTATTTAAGCTAGTATACTAATAACATATTCAGAGTATCCAGTAAAATTCCTGTTCAGCCTTACATTTTCTTCTATATAGAAAGTTAACTATATTCTTCCTTCTGCCCTCCTCATTTTGTTTTGTGGAGGAGGAAAGAGGTAAGTTGTTATTTGGAAAAAAAACCATGAATATTGAATATAAAAGCTCTCAGCTTTTTGACATGCAAAAGACAACCATAAAAAATATTCCATCTGTCTTATTGCTGCCTTTTCTGATGATCTAGACCTGAGTCAGTGGTAAATTATTTTATTTTGGCCTTTGATTCTGAGTCTTATTTAAATTAGTTATTCAAAATGAAAATTCTTTCTACAGAAGATATTTACCAGGAGCTGTATTCATCCAAGATTAATGAATTTTCCACCTTTGAATAAAAGTAAATAAAAATATCAGTTCGGTCTTCATTTTTGTATACTCTTTTAATGTTAGTGTTAGCAACATCTTTTACATATGTTTACACTGTGTGAATAGAGAGAGAACTAGCATACTATGTTACTTCATTTGCCTTTTGGCAAAGTCAAAGTTAGTTTTGAATTTGAAAGTAACATGAAATTCAAAAGGAACATCCATTATTGACTGAAACAATATTTTCCTGTCATTTACAAGCTACCCCAGATGTACAAAGTGAAAAATGACTTGGTGTCTTCATGGAAATAAGTACATATAATTTTTGTATGTGTGCCTATTCATATATACATATGCATGCCTCTGTGTCTGTGTACCTCTGTAGACATGGAGGCAAACCCGTATCTATACGTGTAGCCTGTATCTATCCATAAAGCCGTATGCATACATTTTCCCTAGAGCAGATATATTGTTCTCAATTCAACTGACCTAATTTTCCTCTCAGTAGAGACAAGGTTCTTTACAATTAGCACCAAGGAAAAGGTTGTTTAGAGTATGAACTGATAAAGCAGGCATCTAACTTCTTTAAGTTTATGAGAAAACTGGTAGGGTAAATTATTTCTGTACTGAATTCCATTTGGCTTGATTTTCAGCATTACTTTCAATAATTTTTTTATGAGCCCAGAACATGTGTCCTACTTTCTACTGTTTACGTAGAGTAATAGTATTTCCAGTAAAAATGGGACAGTGTTTGTGCACAGGGCCGATTTTACTCTGACATAAATTGGCATAAATCCATCAGCCTTTAATATTTGTGGTTCCCATCTCAGTGTAGTGAAGTGCTGTCAAATAGCAGATGGGGAAAATTAATTATTAAACTGAGCAATAAATAAAACCTGCAATTCTTTATTAGTAATCAAATTAACAGGAAGGATTAATCCTGCCATATAACCATTTGGATACCTAAGGGGAAAGAAGAATTTTCAATTAATATCATATTCCCTTGACATAACAATTTGGGAGAAGAAAGGGAGGAGTGTTCTTCTAATTAATCAAATACAGCAAAACGGAATTATAAAGAAGCAGATTGCTCTTCTGTTAATTTCTGCCTTGCTCTCCACAACAGAGAGGCTCCTTTCACACACATTTCTGCTCATCTTCCATTCTGAAGAGTTCTAATCAATTAAAACCCTTTTGTTTCTTGCAAGTGGCAAAAAGTCTGTTATCGGCTTATTATTCTTCTACAACAGAAAACATTTTTGGTTTTCAGTCACAGAAGACACCTCTGACTTTCTGCAACACATATCTTTGGCTCTGATGTGGAAGAAACTTAGCTGCAGAGAACAGTCAAAGGTACAAAAAGAAAATGAGACACCTGAATCCAGACACATACTTCAATCCCAGCTGTAAACACTGTATCTATAGTGTTAAGAATGCTGTCCTGCCACATTTATTGATTTTGATCTGTCTCCGACCACATTCAATTTGTCATTTAAATATTGGCATATGTGATAATACTGGCTAACTAATATACAAGGATATGCATATTGCTTTCAGGTTGTGAGTCACAATGCAGAAGCATAAAGGTAATAGTACCATATAAAACATCTGCTTTTTCCAGTAAAACAAAACACAATTTTGGAAAGAAAACACTAGCTCTGTAAGTCATGGTATTATCACTAGAGCAGAACAGGATACCCTCCTCCCCTGTTAGGTTGACATTGGACAAAATGGAAGCATGAACTAACTTCTATAAAAAGCAAACAGAACACCTTTGTTTCATGTTTGATAAGAAGAATACAAAATATAACTAAAAATAGAAAAATAGTGAGAGTTATAATGATATTTATCAATGATCTTTCACCTTTATTTAGATATATATATCCTAAATTTATACATGTATTCATACAAAGATTTGAAAATGTAACTTCAAAGTTGGAAAAGCGATGTTTCCATAAAGATACATCAAGGACCTTCTATCCATTTGTTCAATCTGCTATGATACGATTATTCATTTAGTGAAAATAGTCTTATAAAAACAGAGAGTAGGGGAAAGGATCATTAAAAAAAAATAAAAAATAAAAAATCCTTTCTCTTTCCTGCCTAAATTTCAAAGTTGTTCAGATTGGGGTTTTTTTTGTTTAATTTGGTGTTTTGTTTTGTTTTTTTTTTCTCTGGTATTAAATACAGATTTTCACCATTTAAATACCTTTTTACTTTGTAAAATGAAACACTTTCCTCCCAGCATGGAACAGAAGAAAAGATCAAATGCTAAATTCTTCCTACTGTGAGATATTCTTGAAGGCTGAATTTAGACCTCCTGATCAGCTTCATGCAGGCATATGAGAGAAGTTTTGAAAAGAGAGATGTTTGAGTGGCAGTCTTTGAAACAAACACTTGAAAAATTGTGGTCTGGAGAGGTTAATTATTTTCATCCTTGTGCTCTAAGTATGCTTGCCTTTTTATTGACTTTTAGTGTAAACACAAACAATAACTGTCTTACAAGCTTTCTAGAAGGTTAACTAGACATTGATATGGTTTAATTTTACTGTATTCAAGAGAAAGAAAGAGCAAAATCATTTTCAAACAAGACCTCTCAAGAAAAGATCTTTTTATTAGAGCATTTGATGGTGGAAGTAGAATTTAGCAAGCATTATCTAAACTGATTTCAGCAGTTATTTGTACTGCAGTGTTTACTACAGTGCTTAGTGACTGCAATTGATTGAGACTTAATTATGTTGATAAAATAATTATAGCGATGACCCCAATCACGAGCATCTTGTGCATAGTACTCACTCTCATTTCCAGCATAGGCTGAAAATCAACTCCATCACAGTTTAGCAGTTCTTTATAAAGGCCTGTCAGTAGAAGGGTTAAGAAGAAGATCACACCGAGAAAATGCCTAAAGATTACTAAGGAGACAAGATTTTAAGGAAATATACTTTAGTAACAAGTAGCTGATCTCAAAAAAAATTATACTTTTAAATGCAGATTTGTGAAATAAATGAGGCACAGAAAGCCTTCATTAGCATAAAAATGGTAAACAGACATAAGTTTAAAAACCTGTTTAGACATGTTCAAAGGCACTTGTCTTCCATTTCTATTTTCATTCACATTTTCTAGCTATAAACTTAAAAGGAATCAGAAGAGTAGTAACTTAATTTTACCTGCAGAAATTTGAAAAGAAGCATGAATTGAGTGCATTAGGGCTTTTTATTTTCTGGGGTTTTTTTTGGCCTTCCTCAGTCTGAACAAGAACTAAAAAAATAGACTTTGTAACACATTTCCGTCCTGGGGAGCAGTAAATAGAGTCCTTGACCATAACGGTAACTGTTTCTTTACTTAATGAAAGCAACAACAAAAAGGAAGACGCTGGAAATTTTTGATGTCTTTCTAGCAGCCTTGCTTTTCATTGCTGGATATAGAAAATGCCATGATCTATCTGAAATGATCAGCAGGTGAATACCAGAGGCTGACTCTGAATTAGTCATAGATTTGCTGTCTTTTCAGCGGGGATATAATAAATGCAAACATATAGTGTGTCTGCATATAACTGGAAGTCATGCAGGCCACTACAAAGAAAGAAGCCATCTGATTTCTTATCTCTTTTACAGAAATATCACTACTGCAATGTGCTTTTAATGGATCTCAGATTCTGGCATCGGTGCTGCACAGTCTCTTTAAAACTGCATTGCTATCAAGTAGTCCATAATTGTCTGCCGTTGAAGACAGTGGGAGCTGTAGGGCTCACAAGAGGACGGAGTAAGAACAGATGGACCAAGACTGGAGGCAGCCAACAGCCAGTCACATAATGAACAGCTCTCTTGCCAGGTCATGTCCCAGTTTTTCAGCTGTTGGGCTGTAATATTCATTTCTTCTGTCCTCATGAGCTATACAACTGTTTTGCCCAATATTTACTATATGCCTCCTGGGCAAGCTGCCTCAGTACCTGCAGAAATAAAGCATTCATGAGGAAAAGCTTCTGTTAATGATGTATTCTCAGCCTAAAGTTGTACTCATGGTACAAACTCTTAAATAACCCTTTTCTTATAATTACACTCATTCCTTCTATACCAGAGAGTATGGGACATGGACAATGGTGGCTGGTTCAGTGTACCTAGTCCCTGACAATTTGTTACACCGGCTGCAGGTAACACTAGAAACCACGTTGCACAAACATTGGTGAGCCACTGGCAGTGGTGACGTTTGGCACTTAGATGTGCAGTCTAATGTCTTGGAAAATCAAGGTGGTGCCTTGCACAGATTACATTAGGGCAACTCCTATTCAACAGAGAGTTAGAGCTAGAACTACATGCGGAGATGACAGGAGAATACAAGAAGAGCAGCCATGGGGGCAATATTTTCTTCTGCAATATCAAACGAAATGTTATTTGGTCCCAGTGGCACATAAATGTTTCAGCCAGTTGCTGTATATTGGTTAATCAACTACCTGCACTGGATCACAACCTCTAATACGAAATGTCAGTCTGTATGTTTCAAAGACATAGTTACTGACCTCATACAGATTGTTTCCTTTCATACTAGGACTCTTAACCATGCTTAATAGCAAAAAAACCCTACTTGCCAGGGTGACTTAATCTATTTAACCAGTTCTTCTTGAAGAAATGCTCTCTGTCACTTTTTTTATTTATATTTATAATTGTTTCACTGAATCTAGGAGAATAAGGGCTACAGGGAAGGGAAGGAGAAAGATAGTGACCTTTGTGGAAAAAGAGATTAAATAAAAGTCTTAAAAGCAAGTAAAAATCAAAGATAATGCTTCATGATAGGCAGCAACATGTCAGAATATGCCCTCACTTAGAATATAGATCTAAGTTCCGAGTAAATTAAAAATATAAATTTAAGCCCTGATATTATCTACTTTGACTGAAGTCAAAGAAATTGTTCAAAAACTTTAATTTATTCTCTACCATTTATAGAGGTATCTCTGTAAATTTATTCGCAGATTCCATTGGTGTAACTGTACAGAAATTGCTGCTGACCTAGTTACCTCTTCATTAATGTTATATGCAGTTTAGCACCTGAACAGCAATTTTTCTCTAAGTGGGAAAGGAAATATTATTCAAAGTGGCAATGTTTCCTGCATAAAATGATAATATTCACCAAAAAAACACAACAGCTTTCTAATCCTTCGCAACTTGTTTGTATATGTTCATAGGTAAAAATGTTTAAGTCTTTAAGAACAACAGGGAAAGTATGTTATTTTGCATGCTGTTGGAGCTGTATTATTTCAGTAGTTACAGAATTACTTTATTGACAATCATTTTGCAACCAGTCAACTGAAACTGCAATTTGTACAGACTGCCATTCTGTGTCAACATGAAATATATTAGAAAGACACTTGAGGTTAGTACTGATGTAAACAAAAGATACATAATAGTCAAAACAATATAACAAGGTAGAATGAAAGCCTTGTGCATTAATTTGCCCCAGCTTCACACAGAAGATTACCTTCTGCCTATTTACTCAGTGAATGTGGCTGGTAGGTTCGCAGCTTTATAAGAAAATAGAAAGAAAAAAAAATGGCAAAGTAATGATTTTTTAAAATCTCAGACCTGAACAACATATTGTAATAATAGGCTGCCTTGCTAAAGTTCGCTTTCATAAATGATGCAGCAGTAATGATAGGCTGTTTCACTTTTGGATGAAACTATGCCCATAAACTGTGCTGTTTCTCAACTAGTCCAGCAAAGTGAGCGATTGGTGTTGATTTCATAGCAACTTTAAATGTATTAAAGCTTTGTCTTGTGTGAGCAAACTGCTTGGGCAGTAAGCACTTGTAAAACATAAATGTAAAAATAATCTCCACCTGTTCGCAAAAAAAAAATTCACATTAAACCAGTATTTTCTTTTGCACCTTTGCCTGTTCAGGGTAAATCAGGTATAGCCTGATTTATAGAATCTTCTTTTCCTCCAATAGTTTGTAGCAGATTAATTCTACTCAGACTTAAATCAAGCCCTGTATAAGTGCCTATCAGAATAATGAGAAGAGGTCTTAGAAAAATCAGATTAGTAGATTAGAAAGTTACTGATTTTCTGTGTCAATTGCAAAGACAGAGCTAAATGTTTTTAATCCATACATCTTTTAGTTACCAAAACTGTTTAGACAATTTTGTAAGAACGTAATTGGAGTAATAAATATGTACAACCTGAGTGAAATATTCCTTTTTTAGATCATACTCTTAGTATCCAGTTGTCCATGGGCTGCATTATAGTTGCAAAACCATTTTATAGAAGTCTTACTGCAGACCAGGTTGGTATATCCCCACAGTATAAACTGTACTGTACGCTGTGACCTTACAGACTCAGGCTGTACTTGATTACAGTAGACTACTGGTGACATATTCTTTTTGGTTTTATGTCCCTATTATCATTTTGTGTTCTTATAGGTTAATTTAGATATTGTTTTATCCATGGTTTGCTTAATCCTTGTTATCCTCACTTTCCTCCTTACTCCAGACAATGTAAAACCAATTAGCAGAGTAGTCTTACTAATACAGTTATCTCAATAAAATGTTAAATTTCTCCAACATTTTCCTTCAGCCTTTGCTTTCAATTATGCGCTCATAAAGTTAGAGAAATGATATCACAGCTTGCCTTCTATATAGATGCCAAAATGAACTGTCAATAAATCAGTCAGCTGCTACTTGCAAAAGCATCCATTTGTTAGCAACTAATGCTTGAATTGCTTGCTTGAATCAGTTTGCCCAAAGAGGGATGCTTTGTTTTGAATAAAAACCACTCGAAGAAAATGAAGTTTAAGCCAAGGCAGCTGCATTAAATATGAGCCACCAGATGGCAGCACGATTGGCAATTCTTCCTTTTGAAAGAAGGGGGTATACTTCAGGGAAAAATACCTGGTTAGTGCAATGCTCTTCTTCATCTTTATGCACCGGTAAAACATATTAGTTTCTCGTATTGTTTTGCCTGGGATAGTTACTGCATGACAGAGCTCCTGCTCACAGTAGAAGGAAGTCTTACTGTTCCTGCTTTTTATTCCAAAACATGCAATGTGAGCTTGCTCTTTCAAAAAGCACCAATCCCTTGAGATTTTTTTTTCCCTACTGTAAATCTCCCTCTTCTCTGAAGCAGAAACACCAGAATCCTCTGTAATATCTTATGCTGAATTTGGAGGTGGTTTTTTCATCATTTAAAAATAAAGAGAAAACCAGCCAGAATCAATTCTGTGTCATTTTTCCCCAGAATTTAATTTCATAGGACAAGAGCCCACAAAGCATCCTCTTCTTATTTTTTCTTTTTATTTTTTAATGTGTGTTGCGTTTTTGTCAGCAATCAGGCAATTTTTGTGTCAGAGCTCAAAGAACCCTCACAGTCTCAACTCGCTTGTCAGTAGTCAAAAAGATGTAAGGAATTATGGAGTGCTAAAGGAAGTTCTTCACACTTCTTATCAGCCCTAGTTCTGTGTGTGTCTCTGTGCGTTTCCCCAGTGCTCGCCGGCGCTTTTAATAAGCTTGCTCTCCTGGCCTTACCAAATTTCTTTATAGAAATCAAGGATCACTGTCCATCTGTTTAGCTTTATACACTTCAGAAATTATCTGGATTGTGTTTCTTCACAGGCTGTGGACAGACAATAACAATCTATTGACTACTCCTGCTTTAATGACTTACTTCTCATAACCGTAGCCCTGCTAAGTAGCTACGTGGCTTTCACTAACGTATTGCCTTTGCAAAATGCAAATGTTAGCTTGAACTACCACATGTATTTGCTATAGCCCACAGAAGTAAATTTACTTCTCTGGCATTAAAGGCAACCTTGAGATATACTCTGATGGTTTTGTATGTTCATTTTGATTATCTGATTTGCACTGATGAAAACCACTTTTTTTCCTGTCAGACTTATATTTAAGTACCTTCATTTTCTCTCTTATTTCTTTACCTAGGCCTTGATAGAAGTCTTACTTAGTGTCTAAAAGGAGGCTGTCATTGCCACTAGACAGAAGGTGGAAAGCTATATTTTTTTCCCTTTTCTCTTTGACAATGTGATCCTTTGGTGTTGTGATTTCTTGTGATAGTTTCTCTTCCTCCACATAAAAAATATATCCTAAATACTATAACTGCATTCATAATGGTCTCCAGTGAAATCTTAAGCTAAACTACTCAAATAATTCATACACTGGACAAACTGTGAAAGGTCCCCATATCTCCAAAGAGCCTGTGTGCCGTTTCAGAAGTGATGCACTCCGGGATTTGCGTTCCGATTCTCAGCACTTAGCTCCCTTTGGCTCTTCAATTATTTATTTTCATTTGCATGACACAGTCTGTGGTGATTGATTTGAGCACACAATATAAGCCTCTGTCAGATCAGAAAGAGAAAGACATCTACCAAAATGCACTCTCTCACACAAAAGTGGACAATACCTGGCCAATGGCACGTTCTGACTCAGTTCCTCTGGAAGTAAGTATATTAAACACTGCAACAGCAAGTGTTTACTACATTTACTAGCATTGTGTAACAGGTTTAGTAAAAAGACCTTCTCTTTTTGCCTCTGGCCTCTACAGTGAGCTTTTGGCCCCATGCAGAACAATTTCTGTTCTACCACTTGCCCAGGCATCTAAAAAATCTTGAGTATTGAAAAGTGTTACTTGGGCTACAATTAGGGAAAAACGCTGAGCCTGGTTTGTTGGATAAAAGGGTAAAGATTTTGGACAAAAGAAAAAGAAGGGGAAAGGACTGAAGCTGCACGTTTTGTCTCAGCTCAGGACAGGGAAGTCCAAGTGGCGAGCAGAGGTAATTGTGACCTCAAGGCAACACAGCATTGGGGCAGATCAGGGCAGAGCTCTTCATCCATTAACTAAAAAGACCCAGCTGAACTTTGGGACATCTGTTTCAGTCACCTGGTGATAGAAGTTGGTGGAATACTGTCTCCTAAGTGATAACATTTAATTTGTGACTCAAATAGTCTCCCTCTGCAAAATACAAGGTGTTCTTTTTATATATATGAAAAGACATTCACTGACAGCTTTTCACCCACCCCACCCCATCATTCAATAGTGCTGCTCACTTTATTAAATCCTGCAGTGGAGAAACTGTCCACTCATGTTTGATGTCTTTTTTTTGCATTTAATGAGGATGGCTGCTAGATGTCGTGCTTTCTTATTTGATAAGATGACACTTCCTGATAGGTTTCAACTGAAGTGTATAACCTACAGAGTAGAAGGACCCAGTTACAACACACTATTTGCCTGTCATGGTTCAATGTTGCTGTTTAAATAAAACTGACCTATGTGTTAATGGAGCTATAACCTCTGCTTTAGAATAAATTGTGGCTCAATCAAAAATAGAAATGGAAAAAGAGAATATACTATGCAGCACAAAAGGTGAAGTATTACTGTGGAAGGTAATACTTCAACAAAATGTTTATATCTTGGCAACACATCAAAGTACTTGCTGGAATCATGGTTTCAAATTGAGCTGGAGTTTTTCAGGACAGTGTAAGTACATATGTATAGGTGCCTTAGGTCAGATTAAAGATCCATCTTTCCCAGAATCCTGCTTCTAAACGGGGTGAGTATTACTTAGGAAAAACCTCCTTTTAACAGGTAGAGCAATGAAAAATTCTGGCAATCTGCACCTTAGGGAATGCCTCAGCCAGAGCACTTTCTAAGAGTATTTTTTCCATGTCTTTACCTAATCTTTTATGAACTTATTTCTGCTTTTGGACTGTAAATATCTTGGCAAAGACTTCAGCTGTTGACTGCTTGCTGCTTGAAAAAAATGTCTTTTATGTGTTGCAACATGTTATCTGCTCATTTTATTTGGTGTGTTCTTGTATGGTTAGAAAAAAAATGATCGTTCTCTATTATCTTTCATCCCACCACTTAAAATCTCCATAATGCCTTCTCCTGGTCATCTCTCTTCTGAGACGAAGTATCAATTTATTCAATGTCTCCTAATACAGGTACCATCTCACTCCCTCGATCAACCTTTACAACCCTCTATATAGCTTTTTACCTTCTGAGGTAGAGGGATGGCACACAAATATTCAAGACTGGATATAATCTAAGTGTTTACAACAGCATAATGGCATTTTCTATTTTTATTCGCGTATGAAGTAATCCCTACCATTCATTTTCTTTTGACTGAAGCCGAATATTGAGCCAACTTTTTTCATCAAAGTAGTCACAAGACTTGTGAGATGTTTTCAGAGTAACACTAGCTTATTTATAGCTCATCATTTTCAGTTTATGTATCTAATATAGACAAGTTTTTTCTAATCTATGTAGATTCCTTTAAAAATTTGCCTTTTACTGTTCTGTTACTCAGGCAGTCTGCTGGAAATTCCAGAAATATTTAGAAATCTCTCAGTCCTCCAGATTTTCCAAGCTATATTCCTCACTATTAGTAAGTCTTCCAGTGTTGTAAAAGATACACTGTTAATGAAATCTTAGTTTTAACTACAGCATGAAGAAAATGATCCTTAAAATTAAATAAAAGCATGATGCAACTGTATGAGCAAATGCAGCAGCCCTCAGCAGGGCAGAAATATAGAATTCCCCTTAAAAAGATTGTTTGCCACACAGAGGACTTAATCACATTTTATTTTAGCCATCATTTTATATGGTTATGCTTGCGTTCAGATCTATAACAAAATTTGATATTCAGACAAAATTCTTGCTAGGTTTTGACTACAAAGTTAAGAACATCAGAGACGGTGAATTATAAACTTTAAAATTCTAAGAAAATTTCAGTTAATATATCACAAGCCGTCACCCCACAGTGTTTCAAATTTTCTGTTTTCCTCATTTTAGTGTAGACTTCATTTTTGTGGCTTTTCCTTATGTATCTCTGACAGGAGACAGAAACCAACATTTTTGGCCTCTTAGAAAGTTTTGCTTCACGATGAAGACGAAAAATCCTCAAATTTCCTCTTTCTGTGTTTTCAAGGTTTAACTAAATGATTAATTTTGTAAGAAGATATTTTGAACCAAAGGACCACACTAACATTTAGTTGCAAATGTTTAAGGAAACTGAATGTGTGCTTGGATATATCCAAGAGTATAGCCAAAGTAAGGTTTGTATGAAGAAATAGTTTTGTTAGTTGAGCAATTGATATGATTGGAAAAGTGGACAAATTCTCATGATGAGCATCACACTGGTTCTGACAGGCAGAGAAATAATCAAGCCAATCCAAGACCAGGTTGAGAACAATAACCTGTGAGTTATGTTAATCCATTATACACTTTGAGGTAGAAAATTAGTTGGCGATAACATGGGAAAATGGGATACAAACAAGCAAAAAGATGACAGGTTCAGCAAGGGTGTATGCAAGCACATCACATTTGTGAGAGAGCGAACTTAGCAGTGGGTGAGAAACAGGAAAACTGTTGTGGTCTTGTGATATCTCCAGTCTCAGCACCATCTACGTTTTGTCCACAGTTTTTAACATTTAATACAATTTTACTCTCTATCTCATCTATTGAAGCTGCTCTGCAGATCTCCTTTAAACATTCAGATTTTGAAGGCTGAGATAGATAGCATAGGTGTTATATGAAAAACATTATTTGATTGCTCCTTGTGTGTTTCTCTCCTTTATAAGTTATTTGCGTGTGTTCATCTATGGCAGTGGCTGGAGGGGTTTGTGTGTGACCCACACTAATTTTCATGGATCCTACACAAGCATATTCTTTTCCTTCAGAAACATGAATTAACACATGGAGACTATACCAGTGTGTGTGTCACAATAAATTCTTGCAGACAATCTGTAGAAGTCAGACCACACGGTTACTTGTGAAAGAAAATTTTTCACAAAAATACCTCTCCAGCTCTGACACGTCACTCCTGGTTGTCAAGGAGATGCCAACCCCTGCCTTTGTTTTTGTTGTGCAGAGGCTGAATACTTTCCTTTCCCAAAGTTACGGTTATTGTCCTTAACATATACATTGCTGTTTATTCGATCTGTCTGTGCCAGACCAGTTGAAAGTTAGTGTGCCTGAAAGTTGTCCACATTTACAACTGTATCAGCTTGTTTGTTAAAAAGATACTTCTTACTAGCTTGGCTTTTCTAACTACAATAATACTATTAAACGCTTGATTTGCCATTTGTTTGCTTGTTTTACAATCAGAGCATAAAAAGCAACAAAACCTAGCAATTTAGAAGGAAATCCTTAAAAAAAGTTTCAAACAGGTAGTCCTGATAGCAAAAGCCTATATCTTAAGGGTGTTATATGTTTAAATGGAATCCAAATACCTAGAAATGTTAATTGTATTAACATTAACAATCCTTGCCAGGAAAAAACAAACAAACAAAACAAAACAAAACAGGAGAGAAAAGCTGTAAGACCCAGTGTTCACAAAGTGATAATTATGAATAAAAAAAAAAAAAAGAAAGAAAAGAAAACCATTAAATACTGCATAATATTGCTTACCTGGTGAAATACAAAGGCAATATCAACAATAGAGAATGTAGCAGAAAGAGTATCCAAGTAATTGTTGTTTAGGGAAGTAAATGGTGAAGCATGAATTACTGTGAGAATGTAGAAACTTTCAAGTGGACTCTGGTCTAAATGCTTCAGCTCACCACATAATTTTCAAGATTTCCAAACAACTAAGAACCTTGCGATATTGATTCTCTTATCATAAACTCAGCCAAGACAAGTCAATTTCAGAATTCCATGAGAATAACTGTTTAATTTACTAGTGGTGAAATCATGCTAATTCAAAAGAATAGAATTAAGGCAAAGCTACACGAATATTATAGGCTCAGTCTTGTAAGGTGTGGAATATTTTTAATTCTCAGCAACTTAAATGGCAGTTTAAAGAGCTCGGCACTGCACAGGATCAAATTCTGTGTGTCTTTAAAAGGTGGCTGATTGCAGAGGATTTGAAATGAGGAAAGAATTTAAGTAACATTACAAGGAACATTACTTTTACAGTTTGAAATAAATTTACACTAAGGCATTAAATTAAATTAAAACCTTAGAGTCTGAAAGTAATACAGTCTCTTTGCAAATGAACATATAGGTTTTCTCTCATTAGTTATTACATATACTGAATCTTTGTTCTGGTTTGGGTTTGTTTTGGTTTGGTTTTTCTCTGGATTAGAAACTGCCCTAAAATAGATATAATGTGCATAGATGTGGAATTACAGGCAAATAGATGTCCCCTCCCAGCTTCTTGTGTGCCCCCCACCTTCTTTTTGGCAGGTTAGTATGAGAAGCTGAAAAGTCCTTGTTTGTTTAGCAAAAACTAAAATATTAGTGTGTTATCAACATTATTCTCACCCTAAATCCAAAACATAGCACTATCCAGCTGCTAGTAAGAAAATTAAGTCTATCTCCGCCAAAGGCAGGACAGTATCCGTCCCTTATTCTATACCATCTACATCAGGCTCAGGTCCCACACTATCCAATACATCCTCACTAACCACCGCCCCCGTTCTCATCCTTTGGTATAATACACAGATATCATTCCCCTAGCCTATGGGCCACCACTGTAAAATTTCTGTAAAATGTCCACAAATGTCCAGAAAATGTCCGTTAAGTTCATTCAGTGCATCTGTCCATCTGTTATGATGGTCACTCAGGACAGGAGAGGTGGTGTGTTGCATGGAGCTACTGAGCAACAAAGCCAGCTCGGGTCGAGTCACTGCTGCACTTGCACTGCTTCTTGCAAGGCTTGTCCTCCATTGGCTCAGGTGGTTCCTGATATAGTAATTCCTATAACACGCAACTCAAATCCTGGGTTACAACACTTTAAATGTATATCCATCACAATCTCCACCCCTGGTCCCTTTAGGCCAGGTTATAGGGTTTAACACTACAATGAACTCTTCCCTTTGCTGCTGGCCTGGCTAGCAACAATGGTTTAAATAGCTTTAAATGGTTCCAACAAAGCATTATTAATGCCATGCCATAAGCATCTTGATATTTAAAAATAATTTCTCAAGAAGCTGCTCTCCTGGAGTGAGAGTTGGGCTCTTTATTGGGATGAGGATAGATGGAAGGACCCTGATATCTCTGCACAGTCTGACCAGAACATGGTATCAGGCACATAAGAATAAACGATCACTCACTGCTTAGTTTGCTTCCATTGCATTGCTGGTATTTGGATAGGTGACATGATGTTACAGATCTCCAATAGTTCCCTCTTGACAAGAAGAATGATGGACAGACAGGATTATGATTCAAAGATGTGCCTACCAGTCACAGCCTCCTGGAGCTATACTTTGGATAAAGTATGTCATACATCTCTTCTTGCTCAAGATTGTGCCTCAGGACTAGGTTTTCCCTTTAAAATTAAGATGCACAGCAGGAGGTTATTTCATACAAGTCAGAGAAAGTTTAGTAATAACTACAGTGTTTCTGAAAACAAAATGCTCTTCAAAGTATATAATTTTATTTTATATTACTTCCACACACATTGCTGCTTGTTCTTAGTGTTAGGTTTGAGCTGTTATATACTGGAAGAATGAACTTGAATATATGATTTTTTTTTTTGTCTCTTTCCCCTAAAGATGATTGCAGTTATTGAAGGATATATATCAAAATAAACAGAAAATTTTAATACAGTTAAATAAATTTAAGATGTGTGGATTTATTTTCTTTTTTGCTATAGTTATCGGGAAACTCTAGTGATCTGCTGCCCCTGCTTCCCAACTTCATCCCCATCAATAGTGGAAATGTCTATTAAAAATTACTTCAAATTTATAAAGACCTAGACACAACCAAAAATAGCACTGGGACTACTCAAATTGTTTAACAGTTAATCTCTCTCTAACTCTTTGCAGAAACAGGGCCAAAAACTGCATTGTTTTCTATTTGACTTATAATTTACATGTCTTGTTTCTATCAATTTCTATCAGAAAGCAGAAATTACTAAAAAATTTAAAAAAATCAGACCAGAAGTGGTGCAAACAATTACTGTTAAACAATTTGTTCCTATATGTTCCTATATGTTCCTATATGTTTCCTGGACATTAGGAAAAAATTCTGGACATTAGGAAAAGATTTTTCACTGAAGGAGTTATCAAACATTGGAACAGGCTGCCCAGGGAGGTGATTGAGTCACCATCCCTAGATGTGTTTAAAAGTCGTGTAGATGTGGTGCTTAGAGACATGGTTTAGTGGCAGACTAGGGTCAATGGTTGGACTAGATGATTTTAAAGGTCTTTTCCAACCTAAATGATTCTACGATTCTATGATTCTATAGTACTTGCTCATTCTAATTTAATTCCTTTTACATTGTGTTAACTTTTCAAAAGACGTTTTGAGCTTCTTAACAGTCTGTTATTGTTAATAGACTATATAGTTATCCTACAAAATAATGGCTAAGGAGAGGTCCAAAAAGTTTCTAATAACGTCCATAGTAGGACAGACACCTTTGTCTTGGGGTGGCAAAACTCAGTACTTTAATATATCCTCTAAATATCAGAGTTAAAGTGAAGTTACTAATTAGGATTTTAGACAGCACAGTAAAAGTAAGCCAAATGTGGTGTGGTTTTGGTTTGTGGTTTGGTGTTGTTTGTTTTTTTCCTTTTTACAACTGTTTTGACAAAACAAGCAGGAAAAAAAAAAAAATCCACCAAGTGATACAGCACGTTTTTGTTTTCATAACATTTTTTCCAGATCTGTCACAAGTCTGTCCAGAAAAGTCATATTTACCACCCAGAAACAACAGTCTTCAGATTGTCTGTCCAGCATCGGGAAAGGCTAAACAATCCAAGCAAACATAATACAACTTGTCTGCAGGGGAAGCGAAACATCTTTATTCCAAATAATGGGCAATGAAATTTTATGAAAGAAAATTGGTAAAAAAGCCACCTGAAGATCTTCAGCTTTCAGCTGTTGCTGACAAAAAAGCTTTAAATTTGTTTCTGATGAATTGAAAGCTGTGTATGGTCTGTAGTCAGAAAATTAAATTCCTGCTACAATGTCAACAAGTGGCTTCTTTTAACTGTCACACAATGGTTCTGGAAAAGTGGGTCAGTCATTAACGTAATAAACATCACAATCATTGGTATACAGTGAGTGCAAGATAATTACAAACTGTTTCCAATAATTGATCAGTTTTCAAGATCACTGAGTATCTCTACAGTTGTTAAAGCTAACAAACAAATAGCAAATGTCAAAGCATATGATTTGCACAAGCTGGTAAGAAAACTCGGTATTCTCTACTTGAAGAGTCTAGGAAAAAGATTTCAAAGATGTTATCAGTTTCCATCTGTGAGCAAAGAAATTAAATCAGTCATCACATGATAATCATCAGGGCATTCTTTTACTGACAACTGCTTGGAAAGGTACAAGCCAAAGTTATTCTGATCTGTTTGACTGATGAAGTTGCAGAGACCTGAACAGAAAATCAATCAGCCTTCCCTTCTGGGTACAGTACAAGTGATACAGATTTTGTTGAACACCAAATCTAGGAAAAATGCCATGACCAGAATCAAAACTTGCATACAAACTTTGTGGCTCATGGGAGCTTTGAATCCATGGATGGAGATGGTCTGCATATGATGATGATCTTATGTAAATTTGATGATCTTATGTAAATTTTTATGATCTTATGTAAATTTAGCTGCCTGAAAAGTCATCAACATCTTCAAATCCAAAACACGTATGTCCTCAGTCAAGGATACTTATAAAATAAGCTTGCTGCTGCAAATACACTGAAAGAGGGCAATCTGTTAGCTGGACACCCTTTAATGTCATGTTTGCTGCACTGCTGATCTATGCCTTCAAAAACACAAATTGTGACATCTAGTTGCAATATGATTTGGTGAATCACATTGAAAGAAAAACATAATTAGAGCAACTGTGATGACCAAAACTGTGCAGAGATGATGCAGCAGTGTAATTCAGATGATGAAAGAATCCCTGAGTATTACTGTGTGGAGGAGTCTCATAATACAGTCAGATAAAATATCGTAAAAGATATCACTGTACTAATCTTGACTCATATAATGTAGCACAGCTCTATACTGAAGATCCAAGACCCATTCCAAGGGCCACAGCTCAGTTCTTCAACGCTGATAAATTCTGAAAGTCCACTTGAGATCAGAAGTAATTTGAATTCTGCGCAGTGCAGAGCAAAATAGGAAATCAGAACATTAAAAAGCAAGTGTTCAGTAACATGTAGTTTTACCCATGGGTTGTTCTGCATATTTTGAAATAGATGAGCCCTCTAAGTAAAATAGCCAAGGGAAACAGGCAAGAGCTCGCTCATTAATTCTGATGGAATATTCTTCCACACAGTGAACTAGCCTATATGTTACGGTGAGTTGCTTCTAACAAACCTCAGTTGAATGCAGTTTCAAGGTTTAAATCTTGATGCCAGTTGCAGAATAGATTAAAATCCATGTTAGAACTGAGTCACTCCTCTCCTCAAGGTAAATGTATGGAATGACTTATAGAAAAGACATTTCTTGAAAGTATTCTGTATTTTGAGTTAAGACTGGAATCAGAGAATGAACTATGAAAGGAAGCCCCGTGGCTCACTCTATTCCCATATTTGACCAGCTCCTGTCCTGTCTCCTCCGTCTACAGAGACTCCCATGTCCTTGGGCAGTCCTCAGTGGTTTCCTGGAGCCAGATCCTGGAGGGTGCTTCCCTGAGACTGTCTCTCACTGATGAAAAAAAATCTGTCTGTAGGTGTATGGCCATGCATATGTACTCTTTGTAATTAGGTATCCAAGCTCCTCGAGAAACATTTAGGATTTTAAAAGTAGCATAAATATTAGATCACTGAGAACATTTATAAACTCTGATTCTTGTAGCTTATTCCCTCATTAATTCCAACAAATGAATTAGCTTTTCCTCTTACAATTTTTCTGCTCACTGGAGTTTTACATCCAAATAAATTTCTTTTTAATATGTTAACTTCCCACTCAGTAGGCTTTTTGGTGGTTTCCCATTTTGCAGTTATTCTGTAGTGTTTCTTGGGACTCAGGTCCAGATTTTAAAATGTGGCTTGGTAGCATAATATAGAGCTGACCTGGTGTTTTTCTAAAGGGTCATAAAATAAATTTACATATATAATCCACAGGCTTCTTATATACTGCATGAGGAATACTGCAAGTTTAACTACTAAATGTATAGAAGTCCTTCCCCAGTAAATGCATCTGGAGAGATACCTATTTGCAATCTTCACTGCCAGTTCCAGTTCCAGTTCTTACTATTCACTTATTATCTATTTCTCTGTAATTATACATCTTCTAAAATACACATCACAACTACATCATAGTTTGATTAACATAATTTTCTCTTTGACTTCCAAGTATGTCAACTTCTGTACTCAAATTGCCACATAATCTGTCTTCCTTTCTTTTAGCTCCATTATTCATCCTAAAAATCTCATCATGGATGGCTGTTCTCTCAGTGTAATGCATTTTGTTTTCTAGGACATCCTCATCTTTAAAATTTTCACATAGTCTTATCCTGGTTTATATCTCTGATTTCATTTCCGTCTGTGACTGTCACAGTCCCAATGTTCTCTACAATCTTCCCACCTTATTGCTTTTCTCTTCTTTATTCATGTTTCCTTCTGACTTTTGAGAAGGTGTCTGTCATATGCTATCTCCCAAGCTCCAGTCTTTTAAACTTGTATTTAAACAATTTTTTTTGTAGAAGTAATTGTCATCTCCAGTAATTTCACTGTGGGCGTCATTCAGTTAAGTGTTGGGATGCCCAGGTTCTTTGTGTAGATGGAGTGTCATGGTTATTTAAATCTAATGAAAGAAATAAAATAACTTTTAACTACTTGCCATCAGTTAATAGTCTTCTTTCTGCCTAATTTTTTATTTCCTTGCCATGGAAGACTAAGTATATTAATGATAGAGGATTGTTTTCCCTCATAGCATGCTAATTTATGTTGCTATTAGAATGAATAGACTGATGAATTAGTCTTATGAATACCTAACCATCTTGTCCAGCACTTATGTACTGCTTTATAACAACACAAACCTTATCTTTTGAACACGCAGATCAAAACTAGACCAGCTGCCAGGTTTTAGTCTGTAGTAAGGCTACCTAGATCAAGATTTCTCAACAGAACTCCGCTAATTAGCAGTGGGTTATCAAGACAAAACCCCACTGCTAACAAAAAAATGCTGACTGATCTTGCTGTATGTTACTAACGTAAAAACAGAAATGAACACGATGTCACATTGTTGCTTGTTCAGTGCTAAATGCCCCAGTGAATTTCTTTCCTCCCCCCCCCCCCCCACCCCTTAGCTGAGGTGATCAGGTGGATGAGAAATGGACTTGGTACCTGAATAACCAGACATCGCCTGAGATAATCAATCATCAGCAACTCACAGTGTACGTCAACTGGTTTCCAGTCATTTTGACACTGCCTGGATCTAAACCGATAATGTAAAGATGAAAAATTATGGACTCCAGAATCATCCTCAGGCACTTACAATTCATGTTTACACAAACAGTTTTGTAGTAGTGAATTTCTGGACTATTAAGTAATTCACCTTTCTATGCATGCTATTATTATATTACACAACTGCAAAACCAGAGAGATACTCATTAAAAAAAACAACAACCCCCCCCCAAAAAAAAAAAACAATAAAAACAAACACCTGTTTTAAAAAAGTGTTTAAAAGAGTTTATAAAAAGCTTTTTATACATGGAAAAAGTCCATGTTTAAATGTGTTTTGCTTCATAGCCTGCTGTCACCCAGGCTGTTAACCACCAAGAGAATGCCAATGCCTCTGCTGTGAGTTACATGTGCTTATGAACTAAGAATGCTCTGTTTTAAGGGTCTGCTTGATGTTCACTCGAAAAGCTAAACAAACAAGCAAAAGGAAGGTTTTCTTTTCTGCTGTCTATTGGTTTATTATTTTTTTTTAGTTCTAGTGTTTGAACAGAAGTAGTTATCCTCCTTGTAAATTAATTACCAAAGAGCACTAATTTGAGAACCTAGATATCGCTTCTTCCTTATCAACAATGTTGCAAGACTTTTTTTCTTTGTTTAGTTCTTTTGGAGAAGCACTGTATTTTCAGATAAATAAAAGAATATTTTCAGCTCCCACAGTCACTCTCCCAGTAATACAGAGCTACAAACAGGTTTCCTAACAATAATACTGAAGTACCAAAGACCTATTTCATCAGGTATTAATTATATAGTCATTCAAAAATGCAAGGTTTATTGTTTTCCGGGAGATATATTATAAAAAAATTCTTATTTTCATTTGTGTACTTTTAAAAATTTGGATTAAATTGAAGCATCCTTTTAGATAAATCACTTCTCATATCCAAGACTGAAGGAGCATTTCAGGGGATCTTTTTCTGAAAGATAATTATCCACTCTCCTTTTGTTTCCTTCTTCTCTCCCCTCTAAGGCAAGCTGATAAAAAGTAGAGCAATGCCATCACTGAAGAAAAAAAAAAAGACATAGCAAATTCTCAGTTAAAAAAAAATAAAATCAGGTTTATTTTCACCCTTAATACTCACACAATGGAGCAAAAACACTCTGCCCAAGTACACTTGGAGGTATTTTCCTTACAAATTTATTCATTCATTCTTTGTTGTTTCATTTGATCTAAAATAGCAGTAATCTGGCCTGTAAGTACATGTTTGACCATTGTGAATAGAAAACATAGCAGCAGACATTACTGGTTATTTTAGGGAAAAACTAGCATTTTGTAGCTGTTTCCAGCAGATTGATCTTCTTTCCCCTTGGATTTAGCAGGAAAATTGGCTTCCATTCTGTATGAAATAACAGATACACTACTCGGGTTAGCCTAGGAATAAATGCAAAGAACTACTTGTATTTTTCTCTTTAATGCATTTCTTTATATAAGAAATCTTAATTTTGTGAAGAGCCACACATTTAGGGGCAATGTTAATCAGCAAAGTATAATAGAAGGGAGGATATGAAGGTAATGTTTGATAATACAAATAGAAGGGCAAAATAGGACCCCAGAAAAATGACTAGTACAAAAATAACAGCAGACTTCAATCGTCAAAACTGAAATAATTAGTGTAAAGGGACTTTTTTCATATGCATGTTTTCTTTATATCTTGTTATAGTCATGGTTTAATATATATGCTGTGTGAGCTCTGAAGTCTGAAAATACACTATATTTAATAAAATAAAAAAGAAATCCTATAAAATCATGCTGTTAAACTCATAGCAAAACAACAGCCAAAATCTCTATAAACTTAATCTATCTGTCTGACCACTACAGACATTCAATTAGTCAATAGCAATTAGTTTGGTGAATGCACAACAATGTCTGATAGGTCAGTAAAGTTCAATTGTAGTTGTGCATTTAGTTACAACTATTATACAGTTTACAGTCTGACTCTGTGCATGTTCACAGATCTGTCCACTTTTTAATAAGAATCCATTCACGTTATTACTTATTGCCTTCCTCTTTCGAAAAAGAGTTTTCTGAAAATAACTAGGAGCTTGTGGAAGGCCTTCCAAGGTGTCAACAAACTTGGTAAATTTGAATTCAGTTGCAATGATTTGCACCATCAGAAAACCAACATGGTACAAAAGACAAAGCTGTCTTGAAAATTTAGGCAATGCCTATATGGCTCAGTACTCTGTCAAGAGTCGAAGATTTTCAAAGTAGGGATATATGAGTCGGAAACACAGGCCTCTGAAGTCTTGTCAGAACCTTAGAAGCAAGTGTGCAGGACTCCTCCTTGCTTCTTAGCAGAAAACTGCCCTAGCTGAGTGCTAAATTAATACACCCTACTGGTTCCTGAAGTTAAGTAAGTATTTTTTAAAGCTGATTCTGATATTTCTGTGGGCAGTCACTGAACTGTGTAGTTTTATTCTCAGTGCAAATTATTAATTAGTATTGAATATTCTCCACAGCACCAGATCTCTATGCAATAGAAAACACTTTTAGTGCCAGATGGAAACAGCTAGGTTACTCTTACATGCATGGTGATACTTAAGACACACTTTTCCTCAAGTGCTACATGGAAACAAATAAAATCTCAGAAATCACCTCTCTTGAAGTTAGGAATGAATTTGAATGGGGGTGGTGGTGTATGTGTTATGGGAACACTTGGCTATTTGTGAAACCAGTAGGCAAAGACGACTCATTTTTTGGGGCATAATTTCAAAAAATATCTTTCAAAAAACATGAAACTTTGCATACAAAGTGTCTGAGAAACAAGGTACTCAACATACCACGTTTGTGTTATTTGCTGTATCTCTGCTTTGAGTGAACAGAGTGACTGAGTTGATTGAGATGTTATTAGCATATCTTTGGAATTTAATGCGAGTGCTTTATTCAGTTTTGGCTTCCCCAAAGCATGTACATACCTCCTAGAGGTGGTACAGTTTCAGGAAATATTTATATTATTTGGTAACACTTGATGAGTTCTGTTCACAAAGATTCAGCATTTGAGAAAACAAAACGAAAGCGTAAGTGTATGTAAACTTTTTCCTTGTCTTGTCTTCCACTTGTACAATGGGAATAATGTAAATCCTGAAACTGAATGTTTTTCAGTTCTAATCTTAGAGTTGAATCATTATTCATTCCAATTAAACATAATTTGATGACATCAATATCACTCTCAAAAGATAGTACCTCTTTTGGGAATAGGTAATCCATAAATCTAGGGAATAAGAAAATGAGTAAACACAGAATTTGTGAAAAGTAATATCATTGTTTAGAAATTAGACAGTTGATATTGTGTTGTGATCTGATACTAAACAGGATTAAAACCTATTCTTTTCTTAGAGCCTATTAAATATTGAGTACGCTATAGTACTTAATCAGAGAGGGAAAACTGATCCTTTTCTTAAGATGGACTTCAAAATATACTTTTTCCTGTGCTTACCTTTGATAATCAACAAGAATCCCTACAACATTAAACTATATTTTTAAAATGATAGATGAAGAAGCAAGATAAAACTTTTGAAACTGATGTAAATGCTATTTTTTGTTCAGATTATGTCCTTTGACTTTTAGTTTCCATTAATTTTTAATGAGGTACAGATAACCAAGTGCTCAAGTAATGTCTGAAAATGGTTCTAAGAAACATTTTGCCAATCAAAGCTTTTAGAAACTTGACCTACACATTTTAATTCTAAATTCTCCAAATCTCTAAGAAAATGTATTATCTCTCTTTTCAAGAAATTTATGTCTTCTAAGAAAGAAACTGCATTTGGCCCTAAGAAATCATGCTTCACTTATTCCCAATACACTTCTAATAACCTTATGAGTTGGAGTAGATTTGGAACTGCTTTTGGACTAGGTCGGACACAGGTGACAAAGGTGGTGGAATAAAAAGTCACTTTTCAACACTTTCATTTGTACCATAAAAATGAATCATTTAAATCCATGGACTTTAATAATACTTTGTAAGCATAGTCTAAATAAATTGTTTTTGTAATTCTATCTAAGTAAAGTAAAAAAAGTATTTGTTTTGGATAGCCTGAACACATGTTAATTTTGTAGAATAAAAGGGAGATGGTAGGAAGCATCTGTAAATATACGATAGGATTGTGCACAACAGAATTGGAAATCTCACAATGTACTTTTGAATACACATCGGGTAAGGGGAGAATTAAGTGCTGTCTAAAGCACATGCAGACTTGATTTTTACAGGCAATGGAATTGTACAGAAATAAAATTGATAAGGACAGTAAAGTTTCCATCAATTGCTGTTCTGCCTGTTTCTTTCTTCCTTCTCCTTAACTGGGATTTATTCTGATTTATTCTGTCACAGGATCTCAGAACTTGGTTATTCATGATTCCATGTAGAGGCAAAATCTGAGAAACTCAGGCAAAAGCCTTGTGACAACATGAAAACATCCCAAGTTTCTGTCTATACTTTTAGCATATTGATCTTCACAATAATTAAAACAAAATAATCAACCATTTAAAATAACCTAACAGCACATCATTGAAATAAAAAAAACCCTTGAAATAATTAATTAATCCCTGTCACACACCCCTAAGACTACCATTAGGATTTTACACTCAGCGTAAAATACATGCAGCTTTCCTTTCTGCACAGAGCAGTTCAAACTTGAACATTGATCCTGAAACACCACTGTCCCAAAAATAAAGATTTCCCAGATTACCCATAAACAAAATAGGACACAACATTGCTAGGCATGCTCTGGTGTGCTTTATAAGACTTAGCTCTCCGGTTCCCGTCTTAACCCACAGGTTCTTGAAATTATACTAACATTTTAGAGAAAATTAACCTCACTACAAGCAGGTAGATGAGAAACTAAGTGTCAGAATTATCAACAAAAACATCAGGAAGCAGAAATAAAGGCAATATGCAATCTCTACTCCACGTTCACAGGGTTCTTGAAGACATCTTCAATTTCTGTAGAAATCCCTAGAGTATATCTTTTACTCTTGTTTTTTTCACATATGGCAATTTGTAATTTCATTAGGAAAGAGTGAAAATTAATGTGAAATTTGAATATGAAGTGAAATATATTTTTCTAAGACAATTTCAGTTCTCATAATATAATTCTCATTTTACTGCAGGAGAGGAGAACGTGTGACTAAAGGCACATCATGAAGGGTTACTATGAATGTTCTTTCTTTTTCTTGTGATCTTGCTGCTGGGCAGAAGGAAAGTTGGTCTGTCAGACATGAAGGAAAGAAGCAAAGCTAAAACTCAGCTGGGCCCTGAGTGTTGTAAACAGCAGCACAAATTCCAGCTAGGGTCCAGTAACCAGAGGTGTATCCCAGGGGTCAATAGTGGAGCCAAATACTGTTAGACTTCTTTGCTAGTGCCCTAGACAATGGGGCAGACTACACCATCAGCAAGTTTGCAGGTGATATAAAGCTTGGAGGGCTGCCTGATATACCAGATGCTTTTTCTGCCATTCAGAGAGACCTTAACAGGCTGGAAGTTGGGCAGAGAGGAATCTCTTGAAGTTCAAGAAGGGGAAATGCAAAGTCCTGCATCTGTGGACAAATAACCCCATGCACCAATACATGCTAACTGGCTGGAAAGCAGCCTTGCTGAGAAGGACGTTTGAGTCACGACCACAAGCCAGCAAGACACCTTCACGAGAAAGAAGGCCAACAGCCCCCTGAGCTGCACTTGGAAGAATGCTGCCAACAGGTGATCCTCCCTCTCTGCTTTGCGCTGTTGAGGCCACATCTGGAGCGCAGTGTCCAATTCTGCACTGTCCAGTACAGGAAAGACAAGGACCTACTCATGTGAGTCCGGCAAAGGATCACAAAGATGGTGAAGGGACTGGAGCTTCTTTCACATTCTTTTTACAGTCTGCATAAGAGAAGGCTCAGGTGGCATTTGTCAATGTGTTTATAGATCTGATGGGAGGAATGAAGAAGAGGGAACCAGACTCTTTTCAGTAGCAACCATTAACAGGACAAAAGGCAAAAGAAACCAAAGAAAAAAATTTTTACTATAAGGGAGATCAGACACTGGAAAAGGTTTCCCAGGGAGGCTGTATAGTCTCTGTCTCTGGAGATACTAAAAATTTGACTGGACGTGGTCCTGGGCAATCTGTTCTAGCTGATCCTGCTTTACCATGGAGTGGGGGTGGCAGGGGAGGGGCACAGAGAGGCGAGAAGTCCATTCCTAACTCAATGGTTCTTTGATTCTGTGATTCTCTAGGAACAGTTTTCCAAGATTTTTTTTTTCTAGAGGTCAAATGGCTTGCTTATAATGATGTCATGAAAATCTGTCAAGAGGTCAACTAAATTCAAGATATATGACATCTACTGGCTATTCCCTGTCACATAAAGAAATTAAATTGGTTTGACATATGCTGTTCTTGACAAATCCATTTTGATTGCTACTTCTTCCCCTGTTCCCTTCCAGGGACTTATGAATAGTTTTTTGATCATTTGTAGTAGTACTGAATGTTGGCTGGCCTATATTTCCTCCTTTTCCTCTTTTCAAATAAATAAAGTAATGCTCTTCCATTGTCCTGGTGCCTCATATATGTGAATCTCAAAGATAACCCGTAAGGATCCTGAGAACTCAGAAGCTATTTCTTACATACCTTAGGATGAAATTCTTCTAGCCTGTTTGATTTGAAAACATCTCATGCTATGTAGGCTTTATTGAAGACTGAGCTTTTACCCTTTTATTGTGGGAATTCATTCTATAAGTCAGTTGATCAAAACTGGCCATTTTATTAAGGATTAATGTAAAAAAGATCTTTAAACTTCCTTGGTATCGCCTGTAGATAGTATACCATTCTCACTGACTATTCCCACTCACATAATCATGAACATCCAAGTACTTTATTTTTTTTCTATTTTCCAATGCTGTACATTCATATTTGACTGTAACCTACTTTCTACTCCCTGCATCTTACTTCTTGAATATGTTCTTTCTCAGAAGTCAGAGAAGAGCTAATGATTTAGTCCAGTTCATCTCCTATCCACTTTCTAATTTTCTTCTACATTGGGATAGTGTGCACTTGTGACCTCAGTATCATTTCTGTAAGAACTTGCCAGTTCTTTTTCTCTTTGAATAAATTTTCAACAGAGAGGCTGCCAGTTTTCCAAGTTTCTTGAAGTCTGCCTTCCTGAAATCTGTTGCTTTTCATGTCTCTGTTATTACTTCTTCCTTTCTTAAGATGACGACCCTTACTGTTTCATAATCACTTTTACTCGAGTTTCTTTGTCTGGTTCTTTGTTGTTAGTTAGAGCACAACCTAAGTACTTTACTTACCATTAACTATGCGCTGATTATGTATATGTGTGTGTGTGTGTGTGTGTGTATGCACAGAAAGATAATCATCATTTTACAAATAAGGGTATTGATATACATGAAAAAGATAATCATCATTTTACAAATAAGGGTATTGATATACAATGAAAAAATTACAAAATTAGTGGTTTTATTCTGAAAAAAAATTTTCAATTCCCTTCATCCTCTTCTTTCTTTTCAGACAGCACATCATCTAAGATCAGTAAGATATCATTGTAAGTAATCAACCTGTTCAACATACATGAAGAGGGTGATGACATTTATTAAAATAGAATTCTCACTGTCTTCTCATTAGAAATATTAAAATACAGGGTTCTGATGGCTAGAATTCCAGTACTCAGTATTTAAAAATACTTGACTGTAAAATTCTGTGGAGGACAATTTAACCGTCTTCGTGATAGATCTCAAAGAGATGACTTCTAAGGACCTAAGTCCAGAAAGGTTTATGAGCTATATATACAAGTTGTGCAAAACAACTACCAGTTCTCTGTAGGCACCTACGTTCAGAATAGAAGTGAGATTTCAGATGCACTTTCTTCCATCTTTCCTGACTGGCTGTGGCACTTTGTTTAAACTATCGTGATTTCCACTTAGTGGTACCTAAACTCTCCCATCTAAAGTACAGAAACCCAGACGTTATACACAGATTTAGTAACTCTACAAGGAAATGCACAAAGGTGAACTCAGACAGTTCACATCCTGAACTAGCTGGAAGTAAATGACTCTTTACAGCAGCTCATTTTCATACCCTTCATTGGTGTGGTAGAAAACAAGGTTCCATATGACGTTCCAGGAATGTTAAATCACATACACTTGTGATTCCAAAGAAAAATTAGCTATTTGAAATTCTCCTTCTCTGGCATTTGTTTGCCTTCTTACATTAATTTTACATTGTCTACACTAATCATGAAAATTCCATTTAGGTGTCTGCATGCTATTTGCATAAAAGCTTCTTGGTGTATTTTTGAGTATTTTAATTTTGGCTACTATGAATGCTGAACTCTCAATCTTTTGACGTCACGTACAACGCTAAAAGGACTGCACGGATTAAATGACTCCACAGCATAGTCTTGTGATAGGTCTGATCTATAATTCTGGAATAGTTGAGCTGAAAACAGGATGGAAGAAAACAATACATTGTTTGCATAATTTCCTGCTGGCCAAGAACCTTTACTTGTCCAGTAAATTGGATGACCTGAATTAAAGTCCTGTATCTGCCCAGGGAGATACAAACTTACATCTCTAATTTCTTTAGGGAATGTCTTTAAGTCTACTCTTAGATGAAAAAAAAGGAACGTTTTCTATTGAGGCTGTCATTGTGCTAAGCAAGCAAGAGTGATGGAACCAAGGGGAGAAAAAAAACAAGGAAGAACATTATTACAGCTTTGCTGTTAGAGTTCTTACTCAAAATGAGATACAGAACTTTCAGATTTGCTTTGAGGATTTGTTGTTTGTTTACTGCCTACTTTAAAATTGTGTGACTCAGGATCCAGAGAAAGGAAGCTGGCTTTGCTTTCTCCCATCATGCAGTCGCTTTCGTTTTCCTTCCTCCGGCCCCATGACTCGTTCTACACCCGACTGCTTCAGCAACTGGGGGACGCAAAAGGGCAGGTATGTCCAGAACAACTAACAACCCAGTGTTAGATAGGAACCTTGACAGTTACTACATTTAATTGTTAAATGTGTGTATTTCTGATTCTATAATTCCTTTGTTTAAGCTGGGAATTGGAGCAGACAGTGTAGGTAATTTTTTACCAGTCTTCTCAACTCTGCTGTACAAACAAAGGAAGGATTTTTGCCAAATAGATAGACGGAATGGCATGTTCATCAGCTAATTCAATTAAAATGTTGAGCTAGAAGAGCTAATGCTGGAAACCATTGTTTACTTTTTTTTAGTTTATTTGACAATGAAAAATGCTTTGAGAATAAGTAATGTAATTACTGCTAAATGCATTTCAGGGGTGTGGAAAGTACTTGTCAAGGAGAACAAATTATATAGATATAAGATATTACTCTGATAACTTCACTTTTGCTGTTGAAGAATGGAACAATGAAATAAACTGTTGTAAAATAGAATTTCTGTCTCAGCTTCACTGACTGAGAATTGCATTTAATTTTCAAAGAATAGGCAATTTCTTAGATGTTATACAATTTTTGCCCTTGAAAACTGTCAGTTGCAATATCGAGGATGAAAATCTATTTTTAGTACCCAGAGAGCATGCAACATGTTTTTATATATGGACTTAGATGCGGATGCCACCTGGGTAGCAGTAAGCATGTAAAATATATCAGTCCTATAACACAATATAATTTCTTTGGGCTGAAAAAAGATGACCAGAAAATACTATTTCTTCTACTAGAAACTCTGTAACTTCTACAAACAAAGTGTAAAAAGAGCTTCATGACATTTCTTCATTTAAATGCACCGTTCTACTCATTAATAAAATAAAATAAAGATAGATGATGGCTTACTCGCTAGAGTTCTCAAAAAGCATCTGAAGGGCTCTTATCCTTGTTTAATACTACAGCAGCTTGCCTGTAACCTTTTGTTACTCTAAAGTTTTTGCTAGGAAAAAAGATTAACCGATTTCACAAGCTTAACCCATGTACACCATGTGCATGGAATTTTCTTTGTGCCAAATCACAAATCAGACTAACATAAGAGGGAAGTTAAACTCTGCCTGTCCAAGTGTGAAAGCCATTTAACACACAGTAGCACTGCACAGGAGTCTACATTAGGAAAGCAACTTGACACAGCAGCTAGGCTTTACCAAGAGCATAATTTTACACTAAGTCTGGGAATAAAAATCTGCCTCTGGGGAAAGTTGTCAAGAGTGTTTTAAGGATTAACTGTAGTCAGAGTCCCACTTTAGCCCTCATGGTGCTGATTGACATAAACTCACCATATCATTACCAGCTATCTCAAGGGGATCTGCCAAATTCAACACTGCTTTTTCTGATCTTTCATAACATTTACTGGGATACCATGTACTGCAGGAAAATGTCAGAGAGAGCTGCCACTGCTGAACCCCTGGGTGTTTTATTATGTGTTATTCTTTCCATGTATTCGCCTCGCTAGCTTTGACCTACACTGTTGTGCCACTCTTTCTAAGAATTTTGCTTACATTGACTTTGCTTCATCTCCTGTAACAATAATTAGAGAGAGTGGACATCTGCAAGACCTAACAGCTGCTTGACTGACAGCAAAGCAATGTGTGGGTTCCAGAGTTCCTGTATAACGAGGTCTGCCTCCCAGATTAGGAATGTAATGTACATGGAAGTAATTATATGGCACATTACAATAATATTTCTAAATAAGTAATTCAGCTTCTGAGCTATGACTGTACATTTATTTTACATGGCAGTAAACACAACTGCAGAAAAGGAGGTGATTTTTTAGTCTCTACAACTGTGTAATTTAAAGTAGTCCAGCTGAATCTGTACTGAACTGAATACCCACAATCGCATAAAGGTTATGCTCCCATAGTCATAATGATATTTTCTTACTCTCAATAGGCAGGATTATCTTCTGGCCATGATCCCTCACTACTCCTCTCCCTAAGACTCTCTCAGCTAATCAGAGAATCCTGAATCTAAAGGTTTGGAGCCTGTAGTAACACATTTACTGTTCACCACACTCTGACCTACGAAAAAGAAAACGCTTTCTAAAAAAACTCTTGTAGATCTTCCTCTATACCACTAAAAAAAGTGATTAAATATGCATGCAAAAGTCTCTTTCTGCTCTCTAGTTAAGTCACTTACAGCGAAAACAAGCTGTCAGTCTCTGTGTATTAGAAATAAATATCTTCTCACAAAAATGTCTATATAAATAGACTTGTGTCCCTCACAGCATCCTTCTGGACAAGTTGTCCAGCTGTGAGATGAGCAGGTGGATGCCCTGGGTGAAGAATGGCCTGAAGGGCAGAATTCAAAGGGTTGTAGTGAATGGGGCTACATCTGGTTGGTGACCAGTCACCAGTGGTGTTCCTCAGGACTCAATTCTAAGGTCAGTTCTATTCAATATGTTTATCAATGACCTGGATGTGGGAGTTGAATGCACCATTAGCAAGTTTGTTGATGAAACTTAACTGGGACATTCTGTTGACTCTCTCAAGGGACGAGATGCCTTGCAGAGGGACTCAGATAGATTAGAGCATTGGGCAATCATCAGTGGCATGAAATTTAACAAGAACAAATGCTGGACTCTGCACCTGGGTCAGAGTAACACCACGCACAAGTATAAATTGGGAGGAGAGTGGCTGGAGAGCAGCCCTGCAGAAAGGAATGCGGGGTCCTGGTCGACAGCAGGCTCAGTAGGAGTCAGCAGTGTGCCCTGGCAGCCAAGAGGGCAAACCGCATCCTGGGCTGCATCAAACACATTATAACCAGTCATCAAAAGAGATGATTAACCCACTGTATTCAACGTCGGTGCAGCCTCACTTTGAGTACTGTGTGCGGTTCTGGCCCCCAGAATTTAAGAAGGATGTGAAGGTCCTTGAATGCGTCCAGAGGAGGGCAACAAAGCTGGTNTTGTAGTGAATGGGGCTACATCTGGTTGGTGACCAGTCACCAGTGGTGTTCCTCAGGACTCAATTCTAAGGTCAGTTCTATTCAATATGTTTATCAATGACCTGGATGTGGGAGTTGAATGCACCATTAGCAAGTTTGTTGATGAAACTTAACTGGGACATTCTGTTGACTCTCTCAAGGGACGAGATGCCTTGCAGAGGGACTCAGATAGATTAGAGCATTGGGCAATCATCAGTGGCATGAAATTTAACAAGAACAAATGCTGGACTCTGCACCTGGGTCAGAGTAACACCACGCACAAGTATAAATTGGGAGGAGAGTGGCTGGAGAGCAGCCCTGCAGAAAGGAATGCGGGGTCCTGGTCGACAGCAGGCTCAGTAGGAGTCAGCAGTGTGCCCTGGCAGCCAAGAGGGCAAACCGCATCCTGGGCTGCATCAAACACATTATAACCAGTCATCAAAAGAGATGATTAACCCACTGTATTCAACGTCGGTGCAGCCTCACTTTGAGTACTGTGTGCGGTTCTGGCCCCCAGAATTTAAGAAGGATGTGAAGGTCCTTGAATGCGTCCAGAGGAGGGCAACAAAGCTGGTGAAAGGACTGGAAGAAGGGGCTTATGAGAAGAGGCTGAGGATTTTGGGTTTGTTTAGTCTGGAGAAAAGGAGGCTGAGGGATGATCTCATTGATCCCTACAGCTTCCTGAGGAGGAAAAGGGGGTAGGGAAGTGCTGATGTCTTCTCCCTGGTAGCCCGGATGCATGGGAACAGCTCAAAGCTGTGTCAGGGGAGGTTCAGACCTGACATGAGGAAACACTTCTTTACCAAGAGGGTGGTCAAAAACTGCAACAGTCTTCCTAGACAGCTGGTTGATGCCCAAGCCTGTCAGTGTTTAAAAAGCATTTGGAAAATGCCTTTAATAACATGTTTTAACTTTTGGTCAGACATGGATTGGTCAGGCAGTTGGACCACATGTTCGTTGCAGGTGCCCTCCCACTGAACTATCCTATCCTATCCTATCCTATCCTATCCTATCCTATCCTATTCAAAATATAAACATTATATATTATTATGGGGTCATAATTATCATTGCCAGCCATCATAAAATTAGTTCCTTTCTTTGTTGCTTGTTTCATGCTTTCCTTCTACTGCACTTATATAGCTTTTACACAAACAGCCTTTTTTTCATCTATCAAATTTACCTGGTGTTTCTTCTTTCTTTTTGTTTCCATGGAAACAAAGATGATTTTTTAAGGCGATAGAAAGAAATGCAGGTCATCACAAAGACATTCCTAAAGAACAGACATCTTGAGATATTCTAGTTTTGTCCAAAAATTTCCATTTTGCCTCCTCCTAAGACGCTTCTTTTCCCCACAAAGTCCTGGGAGATCTTCTTTTTGTGTCCTTCTATTCATACAGAAATTAACATGGCACCCTATAGAGTCACAATCTAATTAGGCAATGTTATACTATATTTAAGTCTGAATTAAGAATAACAGGAAAATCTTTACAGTTCAACCTTATTTACATCTTCTTACGAATAAAAGAAGAGCCCAGGTGACTTCAACTAGGTGCCAGAGCAACTGAGACTTGAGCATCCGATTGCTCATTGCTGCAACTCCACAGGTTACTTCCAGTTGAAACTAGGGCATCAGGAAAGAGAAGGTGGGAACAGATGGGGAGAGATGATACATCTTGGCCAGTCCCATTATCCAGTCTGGTTATAATTAAGCTACACCTGAAGTCTGGTATTCTTTCCTGGAAGCTGGGAAGCCCTTATGAGTCCCTCAGCTTGAATATTTACTAAAAATTCCAGGATCCTGAGCAGTTCCTGGGCAATAGGGATGTGTTTGCACTCCAAATGCCCAAACCAAGATGTTTACCAATAGCTCTGAATTAGTAAATTTTGTGACACTGAGATTCATACCCTGGAAGTAAGGGTGCTCTGCCGTTTTCATTATTCCAAGGTATGGGAAGATCAGTATTCAAGACTCTGCATACCATGAAGGTATTCAAAATTGTATGTCCCTTTTGTACACTCTAATGGTAATAATGGATGGTAGTAATTGCAGCTCCTGCTTCAATTGTTTTCCTCAATGCCCTCTTAGAGGTTTCCATTTCCACACCAGCTGCTCATGAAGTGGCTGCTGACAGTTTAAAAGTTACAACACTGTCACTAATTTTAGGATTTCTTTATACAACAGCATGTCATTTTCAGTGATGCCAGAGATGTTAAAAAAAGAAAAAAGAAAAAAGAAAAAAAAGGTCAAATGAGACCTCACAAATATATATTGCCCAGAATGGGAATTATTTTAGTTATTTCCAGGTAACTTGACCTAAATTTAAAATTTTTGTGAGTCAGTAAGAAATAAAAACCTTGGGACAAGCCAGGAGAATAACAAAGACATGGGAATGGATGTTGTAATGATATACAGCTATAAGGGAGACCAAGGGGATCTGGGGATTCATGGTCAGAGTCCTTGCATCTATTAGCAAAGAAGAAAGAAATGCCTTCTGGGCAGAAAAATTACCAGCAAGGGATTTCGGAAAGGGAAAAGAAAATATTCTGTTTGGAACAGTGTTCCTAAAATAATTCTTAAGGACTAATCTTGGATATTGCAATAGACAGCTAAGTCAAAAATCCAGAATGCAGTTAAAATAAAATAAAAAAAAATTAACAAAATGCAAAATTAATATGTCAGAGAACAATACAGACAAAGTTTTAATCCAGCTATACGAACCTATGCTAACATCTCATGACAACTTGTATCATTTCAGACAGTACTGCTATGTGAGACAAGATTCAGAGGAGGATAGCTTTTTCAGAGATGTACTCAGAATAATTAATGTCAGGAAAAAAAAAAGTGTTTCTTATTACAATATTTGTTCGACTTGTCACCCCAGGCCAATCTCTTCGATTTTCTCTGTACCTAAAGCCAATCAGCTGCTGTTACCTGGCTCACTGTCACCTTCTGGTGTCCTGCCATAAACATGTTAGATGGATGTAAAGTCACTGAGAGTTCATCTGTGCTTCTTTGTTTCTTTTCTGTGAAAACCTAAACCATTCAAGCAAAGCAGACATAATCTAGCTTTTTTGGGGAAGCCTCTCCCATGACAATTATCTCTGCTTGCTTTGTTTTCCCAGTACTTACCGGAATCATCTAGTAAGTTATTGCTGGGCAGATGCTGTCAAGATCTCGCTTACTGAGCAGTGCTTTCTGGTAGGCTTCACCCCATGACAGTAAAACAGTGCTGTTTAGAAAATTAAGCAGTCTGCAAAATTGATGCCTCTTCGGCTGTAGACATGGAACGCAATGGCACAAATGAGATAGGATAAGTGGTAAAGAAAGGATGGTTTATCTTTGAAGGTAATTAATTATGTCAGAAGAACGGGTTTCTTTCTGGTTTTGATACCATTCCTTTGAGGCTACTGAAACCAATGCAACCAATTTTTGTATTATGTGCCACATGTTTCCTGGGTTTCTGACACTAGGTCTGAGTCGTTTGTTTCCAAATTCCCAAGTGTGCATGCTCGTGACTGGTGTGCGAGAGCTCTGCCCTGAGCACTTGCAAATTTCCAGACTATTAAACGGTCCTGAAAGACTAACACCAAATGTGAGTGGACAATTTTTGCTTCTAATCATTCTGTCCTCAATTCCCTGCCTGCAAAAAAAGCAAAATGCCTAGTGGCCTTTCAATACCTTGTGAAAGCAAATCTGCTCCTATTTCAGCAGTGTTCAGATATTATAGTGATGAGTACCATAGAAAAAAACAGGAGATTTAATAATTCCCTCTTCAGAGTGGGTTTTAAGAGCAGGCAGTAAATACGGCATGCACACCTTTGAATGATAAGGAAAAAACCAAAATATTGAATAGTTGTTCATTAAGCACTGTCCATTTTGTGCTCTGAATAAGACAGGGGACCTTTGTAGCAAAGCAATAGATGATAATATAATTAAAGAGACCAGAATTTTAGTGTACTTAATACTATAATATCAATACCACTCTTTTAACAAGAGGTTTTTGGAGGGTTATTTTATTTAGTTTTGAGGTATGTAAAGTTGTGATTACCACATCTGAACATGATGAAGCAGAAAAGTTTAAAATACATAAAACAATATGCAGGAGAGAAGATATTTTGGGAGTTTTCACTCTGTCTTACACTTTAAACAGATAGGAGCAATCAACAAGATTTAAATGCACCAAGTTATGTCTTTTTTAAAAATTCTGAACAATAAGTAATTGCATAACAGGATAAGCTGGAACACATGACATTGAGGTCAAGGATGTAGCCAGGTGTCGAAGGTAAATTAGACATTGATACAGTTTAAGGAATATATCAACTTCCTGTTTCAGTGTTAGAGCCTGTCTCCAAAGGGGATTACAAATGTACTTGTCTGGTAGTTGGTCATAAACCAGCACTTACATGGATGTCAAACTTTTTGTGTCTCCCATTGAAAACCATGGCCATTGACAGAAACTGTCCAAACTTTTTGTGACTGATTTCAATTTTTAATTTCTTTTCCTGTAAATTATCTTTATCTTCAGATATTTGTAAAATACATTTTCTATCTTCTTTATTTCCTACTTTATTCTTTCTTTAATACTGATGGGATATAGGAAAGTTCTGTGATGATTTTTTACAGGCAGTTAATTTATTTAAGTCAATAAAAAGATTAGAACTGAATATCCTTCAATAATGAGAAATGTTTTATTGGGAACCTCATTTGGAGCACCAGACTTACCGTTAGTCTTGATTCTGCGAAGTATGTTACTGTTTTTCAGATTTATATAAATTCTGTTCCTTTATATTTATTTTGGGCTAAAAAGTGCATGTCATTTATAGATGGTGATATTTATGTGAGCACACAAAGTGACACTAATAATGTTCAGTCATTGTAAATTGATAAAGTAGGCACATTACAAAAGTCAAGCTCTTACAGGAGTTATATCAGACATGTCTTTGAACCTATCAAAGTTCACATTTTCCATTAATAGTACCACCATGAATACCATTAAAAACCTGAAATTATCAGTTAAAATCCTCACTAATGGAACTGTCATAGTACTTTTCACATATAGGCTACAGATCAGATATTCAGGAGAAAAACAGGTAAATGCTATTGTATCCTTAAGGCAGAAGTATGTTTGACAACAGGGAAGTACACCTATTGTTTAATTCGGAGCATAAATTACAGTGCATTGCAGCAAATGGAAATACAAGTAAATTTACTTACTTGTGTCCATCCTCTTTTATTTCACAGCTCAAACATTTAGGATTTGCTGCCTTAGCTGCTCCAAATCTGAGTGCCACAATTGAAGAAGGTGTCGTTTAGTTCCCAAGTGAGGGGGCTTAGGAATAGAAAGGAGAAAGAAGCAATACAAGTTTTTAATGAAGAATACTAATGAATAAATGCTCCTCTATAAAAACAGCAGACAAAATCTGACTTTCCAGCTGTCAGTCACTTTAAGTGAGCTTGGACTCTGTACTAATCAGCACTCACTGCTTTTCAATCCGCCTTGAAAAGGTGGGGAAAAGGAATAGTGATGTAGGATGTGTCGGGTCCCTGTTACTTGACATCTACCAGCAAGTCACACGTAGCATCAAAAGAGGCTTTGAACTGCAGAGTAGCAGAAGATTATTTTGCCTGCTTCAACTTGTTGGCATTTGTGGCACCATGGCTCTGCCATGGAAAGGGGAAGTCTCAGCAGGCTGCTGCTGCGAAACGCCATCTCCTTTAATGCTTCCGCTCTTGCTGCCACTGGGGACTGGTTACAGAAGCACCCTAGAAGAGCTGATGAGAGCTCAAGTCTATTGTGAGCACCATAAACATTTAAAAACCATATACTGTGTAACAGCCTAATTTCCCTAGCCCATTGGTTTTATTCTTATTTTTTATGTTTATGTTTTTCCACAAAACACTGTGTACCTCTCCCTCAGAAAGCAAGTAGAAATTAAAAGACAAAATACTGCTTGAAAGTAGCTGAGTTCATAAACTCTGAACCAAACATTCAAAGTTAAGTCAGAATTACTAGCACACTCTCCACTCATAACACATGCTGGTTTATTTTTTGGTTGTGCTCATTTAAAATTTCAATCATGAAGACTCTGCTATTCACTTGAATAACTGTTCCCCTTTAGGTTTTCTTTCAACACCCGAAAAATAATCAAATTAGGAAAAAATGATAGCTTGGAGCTTATAACTTGCTGCTCAGATTTCAAGAAACTTGACATATTAATTTAGCCACATGACTGCTGTGATGCTAGAGCTGTTCTCAGCCGTTCTCAAATGAAAACAGTCTGTACCACATCATAAGACAGTGGTGTGAGTTCCGTATTAAGCTTCCAGAAAGCTGCAATATATTCTCTAAATGGAAACAAAAGATGATGGTAGATGTTAATTCGTTGAAATTTGTTTCAGATGAGAGAACTCTAATTACCAGCCACTGTCACATTTTTGATAACTCTATTACAGACTTTCAAACCAGCTTATGTACAGTCTTTCCTAAGATATATTTGTGTATGTTGTATGATCATGACCATACCCGACATGTTTTTGCCTATGATATCTTCAATATTTATTTCACGAGATTACATTTTAAATATAGGTACAAGGATATGGACCACAAGACTGTATTGTGACAGTTTCCCTGAGTAAGGTTAATCACTTTCTCATTAGGCAGAAATAGCTTATCTGCTGGAAACACACAGCTGCATTTGACCACCTTTCACTTTTCTTGTGCTAGTTGTACTCATTAGTTGTCTTGCAGAAAGCTGTCAAACTATTGTATGTTTTTAACATCTTTAACTAGAGAAGATTTACAGTATAGTTGATGGTAACAGTTTTAATTCTATTACAAGTGCCATAAGGTCATTTTATACACTGAAGAAATTTATTGTGATTGAGTTTTGCTTTATATTTCCAGTAAATGTACTTCTCTCCCTAGCTGAGTAATTAAAATACTTTGATAATAATCCAGTGGGATCAGGAAACAGTTTTGTATATAAAGTCTAACATGATTGCATTATTGTTATCTCAATTCCCAAGTCTGGTAAGATAGCATAGTTATCAAAGCCATCTGTAGTGTTATGCATCTTCTGTTCCAGTGGGATAGCAGATTTTCTCTGAAGCTCTGCTCCCAAGCAGACTACGCAGGCTGCTCCATCTTCCATAATGGTGCAACAGACCCTTCGAATGTAAAGTCCTGTGTCCCTTCCTTCTCTTCATGCTCTTTGTTTTCAAGCACATTTGATATATCCTAATGAATATGATTTCTGTGCCCCCTGAGAAGCAGGAGAGACAAAACTCAAAACTTATATGATTTCCCATAAGAAAGGTCTGACCAAGTGTTTTCATAACAGAAGACGTATTGTAAGCCTTGACAGTAACAGCCACATTTTAAATGTGAAACAATGACCAGGCAGTCACTGGTTTACACATAAACACATTAAAATATCAGTAGACAGGGACAAATTAAACTAATGCCTTGGTTCTAATTAAGCCTTTGATTTTTGAAGTGATTTTCTGTTAATGCACAGGAAAAAGCCTCCAAGGCTACATCTATCCTACTAAATTAAACATGCCCAATATTGTTTTCTGGCACTGAGACAAGCTGTCATGGAGTAGCCCTCACACATACCGTTGCACTGTCTCACCCTCCAGAACAGGATGACGACATTTGATCTCCTTATGGTGAATGGTCCTGCTCAGTGCTTACTCTGTAATCTGACCTGGAATTGCTTTGGAGGCAGCCTGGGCCAAGTATGTGCCAGGGATTGTTTTAATCAATAGTTTAACAACATAAGTAGGAGTATAAGACTGTAACGATTGAACAGTAAAAAAAGTTCAGTTCCAGTGCCCAGGAATGTTCCCTAGCATCACTTTGCTTACATCACCAGTATCACTTTTGTATAGAAACTTCCTATTTTTTGGCTGACTAGCCTACCATCTATCCTAGATATGTGTTTTCTTTGTCACTTCGTAATAAAGGTCTAAAAAAGCAGATGCTTTTATTCAAAATACTGAAGACTTGAAGGGAGTTGTATTCTCTTCAAGTTGAAAGAATTGCCATATCCCCCTTTTACAGCAGGGACATGACAATATATGAAGTCACATAAAATACCTGGTTTGCTTGCAAACATTGCGATATGACATGAATACGTCAAATGTATTACTATGAAATTCTATTGCATAGATATAATGATATATATTAAAAAAAAAAAAAAAAGAAAAAAAAAAGAAAGAGAGAGAGAGAAGAAGTAAGTACTTTTGCAGCACTATCTTAGCAAATGGGCAAAACCATTTTTAGAATTAAAAAAGCGGTTCCCCAGCATTTTTTGGTGATAAATCCACTTACACATAAATATATTACTTTTATTCCTATATTACTGCTATGCGATCCCATGAAATACTTAGCTAATTAAATTGATTTTCTCCCAAAATCAAATCCAATTGATTTGTGGTTTATAATCCCACATACTTTTCTCAAGTGGGGGCTAAGATCCTTAGTTTGGGAACTTGTTTTTTGGGGTCAACTTTTGTAACCTTGGTGAAGTAGACTACAGAAATTTTATTTCTCATGAACATTTTTTGCCACTGATATGCACTTAAAGACAATATTAAAATTCAACATTTGCTATCATTTCATGTTGTTATTATATATGCTGTTACATTCGTCCTGAAAATTGTGGTAAGAAATGATGCTATGGTACAATACTATCTACCATTATAGTACTGTGAGAGCTCACTTATAACATTACAGAGAATTGCTTGGCAATATACATGCTGAAAAGAACTCTAGGTAGAAATAAATAACTGTTTTTTACACCATGGGAGCCTTTGCTCCACAACTCAGGGAGCTTTTCTTTGGCTGAGAAACAGCAAGTTTAATGTATTCTTGAAGTCTTGCTGGTTTCAAAATCTACAGTTAACCTTTCTCAGAAGGAAAAAGGGATCCAGGTCCTTTCAACCACTCCTCAAATGGTCCCTTATATTAGATAGAAAGCCATCTTGGTTGTTGAGGGAGATCACTGCTATATGCTAAACAATCTTTTAGGACCTTGCCCCACAGCTATTATCCCTGTTTGATTCTCACCAACTTCTAAAAGACTGATGAACTATTACATTTTTGAAGATCACATGAAAGATTAAAGTAATTCTTCACATATAATTTTGAATTTTGGCCCCAGTTCTAGAGTCTACAATGTCAATTTATACAGGTTGCTGAGCAGATGCAGTGAGCTATTGATTTCTGCAGGATTCATTGATGCGTTGTTGCTGCTGTGACTCATCTAGAGCTACACTGAAATAATTTGATAATGCTGTAGGCTGACCTAGTGGTTTCTGTAAAAATATTTTGACTTAAGTGCCTCTTCCTTGGAATTGTCTGAGATGGGTCAAGCAGAAAATGGGAGATGACTCACGACAGCCCACAAAAGAGTCATTAAGAGATAATGCCAGAACTATTTGATTTGATGTCTCTGGCCTCTTTTGACTTATGGAATTGGTTTGGCCTGAGAGTGGATAAAAGCCTGCCAACACAAACAAAACAATGAAGACACCTTTGTGTTATTCAAAGGGACATCGTCTGGGGCTATGACTTGATATCCAGACTGTAAAGAACCTGTCCAGATACATACAGAAATGTAGTAGTGTGTGTGGATTAGTTAGGTCTTCTCATGACCTACAGTGCCATTGTCATTTGGAAAGGCATTGAATAAGAAAACAGGCAAACAAATTATTTGATATCTTACAAACCCTACTATTCATAAAGCATTTTGGTAACATCAGTGTTCTGGTTTAAGAATGATGGGTTACCTCAGCAGACACAGGATCATAAGGGAAGAAAAGTAAACCTTAAAAAATGCAGTGGGATATAGTCTTACACAAAATAAGTAAGAAGAGATTCTTCCAGCTCAAGGAAGTGGCGCTAATTCTGAGATTAGTGCATTCCACAACACTAGGAAAAAAACACAGCCACAAAATTACCACATAGTTAAGAAATTTGTTTTAGATTATCCACAGAAAGAACACGATCTGTATTTGTAGTACTTGTAGTAGCTGTTTCTCTCCCTAATATTCTCATTGAAGCATGAAAGAACGTTAATCATTATTAATGTTTTCTCTGCCAACTTCAAAGACTCAGACTTCCCACAAAATTAAAAGACACGGTCCCCAAATCCCTTTTTCACATTCTGCTTGAATGTAATTGCCAGTCACCTCCAACTTATACGCAAGTAAACAGAATATTTCACTCTTCTTGTTCACTGCCTTTGGTGAGGAACTTATTTGCTTTCAGATTTGCTTGTATCTGGGAAACTGCCATCTTCCCACAGAGAGAGTAAACAGTTCTCCAACTAACGCTATCCCTTTATGTTCCCTCAAAGTTCCTTTTTCCTATCTGCCTTCTAAGCATTTTCTTGTTTAATTTATCTTCTACTCCTATTTAATCTACAATGGCAAGCAGAGAGCTGAGTCACCTGAGAAGGAAAAAAGCATGCAGAGACGTTATACAGGGCCGGGAGGGAAAAGCCATGGGAATATTTATTGCATAACTTGCACTAAGCTTTTTATTGTCATTATCTGACCATACCTCCAGTATCACATTTACAGAAACACTGTGAACAAGAGAAAAAATTTTGCCACTTTGGGGCACTCATGAAAAAGATGAACTGAAAAAACCCACATATAAAAGCCTTTTCTTTACAAAAATAAAAAAAAAGTGCCGGCATGTGACACTTCTGTTTATATTTGATCAAAGAACCATGACAGAAGGTACCTGGTGGAAGCTTGTAGGGAAGTACAAAGTGTGTATGTAACCTGTTGACCACCAGTGCGAGGCAGAAATAACCACAGGATTTACTCTGGAAGCTTCTTCCTCATCCTTTTCCTTCCCTCAGAATTCAACATAAGAAAGCCAGAGGGACTGGATTTAGAAACCTCTTTATTGCAGAATTTTCATTAAGTTCAGAGAGTCAAGTTACCAATCTGCCCAAATTTTAGTCCATTCAGGCTTATTAAGGTGGTTACTAGTTTTGTCAACTGACTGCCTTAACCATGCAACTTCTACCATAGGCAATGGAAGGACCACAAGCAACCATTTTGTCTTATAATGTGGTAATCTGTAGTGACTTGCTGAGAAGCACTAAATAGTAAAAGGTGTTGTGAAAGAAACTGAGTTCTCGAAAATGCTCATAGTTTGCATGCATGTTGCTTTGACTAGGCTGCCAGAGACAACACCATACTTTCCTGTTCTCGTTGAATTGTGACCATACAGACTTCATTTTATAATTACTGATATTCCAGTATTGCTGATATTGAAATTACATCAAATTTCAAAGGTCCAACTGAGAGCTGAACTTGGAAACTGTGGGGTCTTAAAAAATAAAGCATTTTTTATTTAAAATCACAACAGATGTTCATTTTATGACAATGCAGTTCAGAAGAATTATTCAAAATCTTCCACTTCTGAGTAAAGATACTTCTCCTCTTGCTTTGTAAGGAGACTGTACTAGTTATTATATTTGTAATACACACAAATAGTCATTAATATATCCTCCAAAGGCATATAAACGGGTTTCGCAAAGCTTAAAATGGAGATTTAATATTTTTTTCCTTAATTCTTTAAAAGTAGAAGAGATTGGCAGAAAAACTGTTTTTCCTCTTCTTCATGATCATTAAGGATCCAAACCTCTGAGCTTGCTGAAATGTCTTTGTGAACAGAAGCATGAAAAAGTTTGTACAAGGCAAAAGACAATGAATTTTATTCATAAAAACATTTTCTTTCATGATGAAAACATCAGCATTTTATATTTTTAACATAAGAATGTAAAAAATTATATTTTTAATATAAAATCCTGTTACTTTTTAAGAACAGAGGGATAATTTTATATCTTTCTCTGAATATATCATTCTGACTCACATAACTTTGGTATGATAGACTTGCTTGAAGCACTATATATCCATTCTCTTAAGTAGGCACGATAACTCTTCTGCAGTAGATCTCAAAATATTTTAAGCTGCTATGCTCATTTTTCTGGTGAGAAAATTAAGCCATAAGGCAGGTAAATGACTTGCCAATAGCAAACAAGTTAAAAGATTCAGGAACACATTCCTGTTTTCCTAAGCTCACAATTACATTTCTGACTACGTAGCTGACTGTCATGAGAAGGAAAAGTGGCTTGTTTGGTTTTTTTTCAGAAAACATCCAATTCTTATTTCTGGTATTTGTCAGCTTTAATTTAATCCTACAGAGAAAAAATATAAATCATATCAGGTACTATTGGTAAAACAAAACAGTCTGCAATAAACTACTGACCGCTTCCAAGAAGTGTCTCTTCTTCTTTCCTTACGCCTCATGTTTCTTTAAGTGTAAAGTAGGAGTTTTCAAACTGATCTGCAGTAGGGGAGAATTCAAATAAGACAAGTGAAAACAGAAACGTTTTTACTTACTGTCCCAACCCCTTTCCCCGCTTCTCCACCCCCCACCCCACCCCACCTGCATGACAATTTCTGTCATTTAGGATTTGAAAGACATAGAAACCATTTGTGGTACATGGTATCCTTTGTTTCCCTGCTTCAACTTTAAGTGGGTTAAGATCTGATAGCTAACAAGCATAGAAGTGTTTCTGTACATGTGTCTACAACGTTAGGAAACATTTCAGGCTGTGGTCAAAAGTTAAGTAGTGACACACATGAAAACTAAGTCCAGAATTTGTTTGCATTTTAATAAATTATTCTCATCAAGCAGTTAGGGACAAGGACATGAAACGTACTCTCAGGGGTAAGAGAGAAGCTCAATAAATTCTTCAAGTCTGTCTTGGGATTTGGGGTAGATTCCCATATCTAAGGTGGTGGTGGCAGCAGATAGGTTGAGGGAGCAACAACAATTTGAGAGACATATGCAGGTGCGAAACCAAGGAGAAGATGTCACCAGGACAAGACAGCAATCACCCAAGGAACTCACCTGTAATACTGAGGGACTATGGCAAAGGTGGATGCCATTTCAAGCTGCCACTGAAACAAATACCAGCACATAGCTCACCTCTGGTTTCCCATATTCACATCTACAAAAAAGCGCTGTGGAGGGGATCCTGGGAACTGCAGACTACTGAGTCTCATTCACTGCTAAGGCAGATAAGTCTATAATAAAGAATGATGTTATTGAATACTCGCATAAAATAGTATGCTGAGGAAGAGTCAAAGTCTTCTGAGAAGGGAAATGCTGCCTCACTGACCTGCTGGACTTCTATGAGAGTGTCACTTAGCCTGTGGGTAAAGAAGAGACCATGGAAACTGTGTAAATGGATTTTTAAAAAGCCTCTGATGATGTTCCACATCCAAGTCCATTAAAGAAACTGAGCTGTCACCAAGTTGGAGGAAAGGATGTTCTAAAGATAGAAAGCAAAGGCTAGAACTTAGTAATTATTTGCATGGCTGGAGAAGAGTCAGCAGTGGATTCTTCCAGTCACCACTCTTACTCAACTTTTCAGGACATGGACAAGGGGCTATGCAGTGCATCTACAAGTTTGCAGATCATGTTAACCTCTTGCAAGTAGTCAAATGCCATACTAACAACAAAGTACTGAAAAAGGACACACAAAATAAAAGATTGGGCTAAAAGGTAGTAGCTGAGCTTCAGTGGACATAAATATATGAAGTAATTTATCTAAGGAAAAATTGTCTAAATTGTGGCTCTGTGAGGCTGAATTCGGAACTGCTACTTAAGAAAGAGTCAAGGTTGAAAATTTGCTAGATAATTGGCAGCAGCAGAAACAACAGGTACCAGAATGCAACATGCTCAGGGCAAATATTGAAAGGAAGACAGAGGGTGTTATTTTGCTATTAAATGAAATCCTGCTGTTGAAGACCATAGCATTTTATATAGTTCTGGCCTCTAGATCTCAGAAATTACATAATCAAGTTAGATAAAAAACAGAGGAGAACATATAAAAACAGAGGAGAACACCTAAAACAATGAGGGGGATAGAGCAGCTTCTGTCTGAGGAGAGACTAAAGAAGCTGCGATTGTTCAGTTTGGACAGGAGGAAGCTGGGTGGGAAATACGACTGAGGTTTACAAAATCATGGAAGTGATGGACAAGGTCATTGCAGTACGACTTATTCACCAAATCCAACTGGGCTCAAACACAAGCTTTTGGTCAAACTGGTATTAGGTTAGTTTAAAACATACAAAAGAAAGTAATTTTTCATATAATGAGCTTATGCAATTTAATGTTACAAGAGTTTGTGGGAGCATACAGTATTGACAAATTTAAAAGGGATTAGGTATCTTCATGGACAACAGATCTAAAAAGAGTACTAAACAAACAAGGCATGGATGTGTCTTCCATCATCACAGATACAGCATTTCTAGATGGTGCAGAAGTATGAAATATCTCTAAATATTATCTCTTATTTCCTGTCCTTACAGATTTTCTCTTAGGACTGGGTGTCTGATCAATAAAAATCTCAAAGATCTCCTTGAGATGGGGTAAAGGTTAAGGGAAAATAAATCGGCAAAAAGGCCCAGGGAACAATAAATGAAGAAAAGAAAGACGGTGAAAGTAAAAAATATAGGAATAAGGAACTTCAGAGAGACTTTACACAAAGCATGCTATTAGACCCCACCACTCCCTGATGATATCCAAGGAGCCAGTGGATTAAATTCATGCAAATGTTCATTAACAAAAAAGTCAACAATTGTCAATAGATATGATACAGTTAGAGTCTCAAAATAATAAGTTATTGATATGTAGGGAAATCTGTTAGCAAAAGGTTTATTTTTAATTGTGACCTCCATAGAACTGAAAAACAAAAGAAAAGAGAAAACAGGTTTTTTTAGTGTTTTAAAGTGAACCATCTTCTGTACACAATGGCTTTTGCCACTGGGTTTAAAAGAACCTAAAAGAAAAGGAATACTTTAGTCTCTCACACCTTGAGTGATTTTCTTCATGAAAAGACTAGAGGCCTTTAGCTGAAATAAGACTGGAAACCTTTTTCTGTTGTCTCAAAGGTACTTGACAGATCACTTCTCAACACATGAATAGGATTAAGTAGAGGATTTGAGAATAAAGCTTATAACATATCACCAACACATTAATGATAGATACATTTTTTATTTAGGCAATCTCTTTCCAGTGGAAATGGGTATCTGTCCTGGGATACCTGGTTAAGAAATTTCAATCCATTAATAAGGAATCTGTTGAAAAGAGCAACACATTAGAAAAAAAGCCTATAATTAGAAAATTGCCAAGAGAAGAGAACTTCATGGTGCAGGTAAAGATATAACTGAAAAAAACCCTAGCAAATCGCGTCCTCAGCATAAACAGCTGTAGAAAAATGGTTTAATGAACATAACATAACTTAGCTGTCAGGGTCCAGGGACTATTTGAGAGACCATAATGCAAACCAGAGAGATTGCTTGAAGAAATTCTGAAAACATAAGATTTGTAGCATTTTTTCTTATGGAACTTGAGAGCTTCATCTGGCCATTGTGGTACTGGAATTAAACAAAACGTGAAAGCACACAGCTTTTGGAACAGATCATCTTAAATTTTCTTTTACATGCCAGATACATTTTTCTGATCACATGTTCACACAAAATTTAGTAACTGAAACAAAGCAAGCGGTATATAAGGCGAATAACAATAATTTTGTGGCTTCATTTATTCCTAGGTTGTCACACATGGTCTCAGAATAATACTTCAGCCTTAGTAAAGTTCACATAAAGGTCAATGCTTTAAGGGATTGATTCAACATAAATAAATAAATAAATACACCTCTAGCCCTGGGGAAAAAACTCTCATTTATTATCTTAACACACACAAAAAGTATCAGAGCTCATAAAAGAATATATAGTCCCATTGAGAATCATCTTTTTTTTATTTTATCTAAAGTAAAAACATCAAGAAATGTGATTTATAATTTCAGAGAGCAGCAATCATTATATCTGTTCTTAATAAAACACACCCTATCTCTCCCCTGTTTGCAAACACTATTCAGAATATAACAGTGTGCAACTAAACCAATCTAAGCTGAATGAAAGGCCTTTTCATAAAAGTGAATGAAAATACTATGAGGCCGTCTGACATATTATGTATCAGAAGTTATTTTTCTTTCTATAGAAACACCTCATAACTCATACTTTAAAGCTAATGCTGAATATACATATAAATTTAAAATTTAAAGTTCCTGTTCATTAAAAAAATGCTTTTTTGCACTAGCTATTAATAACTTCAGATAATCCTCCAGACTCCTAGCTGAGGTTAATCCTTGCAAATCAGTTTTTTGTTGACTTTGTATTAATTTGCACTTCTGTTTTTAAAAGTCCTTGAGACTGATCACACAGCAGTCAAAATAAATGGACTCACAGGAGTCCATTTATGCATAGGAATAAAAAGGTAATGCTATTGATTCATTGAGCTTCGCCTGCTCATATTTAAAAAGAAGAAAAAAAAAAAAAAAAAACAGAACAAAAAAAAAAGAATACCTCACCCACTGAAACTTCTAAAATTCTGTATTGTATTATTTATGTTCCAAAATCTCTGCTCACCTAAAGTGAGAACAGGCTTTGAAAAATGTGATTTTTCTGGCCTAAAGAGAAAGAAGTATATAGAAGTACACAGAATATAGTGCTGACTTTGTCACTGGAGTTCTGTCCCAACCAAGGCTGCAATATAGTCCAACTGCAGGGGTTAAAAAAAAGAAAGATTAATCACTCAGAAATAAGCGGTCTGATTGCAAAAATGGAACAAGACTTGATAAATGCTGGAGATACGTTATCTTTGGAAGACCATAAAGAAAAGGTTTCCTATGAGCCTTTCATTCTTTCTCTTTTGCCCTTTACAGGGCTTTTTATTTTCTTCTATTCAGTCATGGCTGGAAGCCAAAAAGATGTGGAAAGGGGAGGACTGGTATATAAATCCTCTAACCTGCCTCCCAGAAAAAAAAATTTGCATCCAAATCTGCATCTTTACCCTGGCAACCGTTGGAGTTGTCTCACTGAAAGCTAACTCTTAAAATGATGGCTCATTTCTCTCTGCCTTCCCTTCCCCATAACGTAGGGGGAAAAAAGAGAAAGACTCCTAGTTTATCTTCTGGGTGATAAACTGACCTCTTCCTATACCCCATCCTCATTACTGATGAGCTGAGAGCTGATCACACGACTGGAAGAACAAGTAGGTCCATGATATACTAGCTTTTCACACGATGCCTGTGAGTCACCAGTGTGATGCAGCCACGGAAATAACTCATGCAACCAGTCACAGTCTTTGCAGACGGTCGACAAATATTATGGCTATAGGGCAGGACATAAGGGACATCATATCTGGAATGTGGTATAAGGTGCAGAAGTAGTCACAGTCAGGGAAAAAAGTCAAACTGGGACAGATTTAGAGTAAGACTGCATCCCATTAGGATGGTACGGAAACCAGCCAGGGAGCCTGATTAGCGAATGTCTGCACTCAGCAATGAAGAGCAGTGCAGAGAGCCCTGAGCTGCCATGGACTTTATCGGCTCTGGAAGCAGTATATCACGGTGTGGTGCTGATGGGCTGTATTTATTATCTTAAACTGCATTAAAGTGGATGAACTGCTTCTGGCCCTGAGCTGGTATTGCTGCAGCACAACAGGTAGACGTATCAGCTGGAGTCAGCAATAGCTCAGGAATCTCTGCACCAAATTTCACTGCACTGCATAGACATCTTCTGTATGAGCTTGGCTTGTGCATTCAGGCAAAATGAAAGCTGTCAGGGCATATGATTGCTTGCTATAAATATATCGAGGAGAGGAGGGGAAAGGGGGAACTGACATCAGGGCTGGAAAAGAACTATTTAAATTAGGGAATAATGCTGGCACAAAATCAAATAGATATAAACAAGTTACAAATACATTTAGCCTGGAAATTAGAAGACAGTTTCAAACCATCAGAGCAGTGAGATTCTGGAATGCTTTCCTACCAAAGGAAGACGGCCAAAAATCCTAATTGCTTTTAAGATGAAGCTTAAACATTTGTGAGAGGGGTTATATGATATGACTGCCTGAGGCAGCTGGATAAAATTCAGTGATTCAGGATGTTCTTCCTAAACTTATATTCCTCTGAACATTTTCCCACCATCTCACAAGCCCCTTGGTTCTTCACAGTAGGTCACTAGGTTCCCCTAATCCACTCAGACAGCTCGGGTCTCTCTTACGTTACAGCAGCACTGGGTCTCTCAAGCTCCTTAGCAGGGAAGAGCCCCATGCATACTTCTGTGAAACTGCTCCCGGGCATATGAACCACCCAGATATGAGTTCCCTTTGTCTTTGAATTTCCATATTAACCATAGTCTGAACTTCTGTTTCCTGTGAAATCATGGAAGACCTTAACCTCATGCTTCCTGCGAACTTTTGCCTTTTGTGAACAGAATGCAAGTTGCTTGTGATGTTGCCCTAATCTGAGCCTCTGCAGCACTTGGTGATATTGCAGTGTAAAGACCACAACCAATCACCCCAATCTCTCTTCCTTGCTTCATAGAAGGGGTTTGACCTCTCTGAGACCCTTTCTCTTCCCTCACTAGCCCCTTGAAGCAAAATGATGGGTGGGTGGGGGGCGAGTTACCTAGCTAAAAGGATTTTGTACCTGTTCAAAAGTGGCAGGTGAGAGTTTGGATCTGGCCGCATAAGAAGTTTATCTCTTGTCTTTTCACTGAAGCTCGTGGTACTTCAAGGAGCTTTTTTTGCCTTTTTTAAAACCCCACTTTCTAGAGATATCTTCACATGACAATCTCAACACCTAGTAAAAAACTTTCTAGACCTCCACCTTGCAGCAAAAAAGCCTGAAAAAGGTTCAGGTGGCATCCTAGGTAGTCCAGAAAAATAGAAAGTGAGTAAAACACTATTATCTTCAACGCTCACAATTCTGCAGGGCCAAATTGGGGAGTATGGAGTGGCAGCGCTGCCACACACTCTCTCTGCTACGGTTTCCATGGTGTATCCTTTAAGAAAAAGAATAAATCTTTGGTTTTGGCCTCTTGAGTTTTAAATCATCTCCAGACTGGTGATACGTAACTGTTAAAATAATTACTTGGGTCAACCAACGTTTCCTTTTCACCATACCAGTGACAGAAGTTCATATCAGCTCTGAAGTTCATCGTCTCTCTCCAAAATTAGATTTTTTTCCCAACCTTCTTCTAGTAATGAGCTAAATTTATCTTTTGATACATAGTATGTTATTGAAAGACAATGAAACATACTTCCTTTCACTCAGTCTCACCACCTTAAGGTCTTTCCTACATCAGAGGTACTCAAAATTTTCATCCTCACAACAGTGTATTCAGTGCTTTATGAAACTGGGATCTTAGTGTAGCCTCCATCCTGAGCCCCCTGGACAGCAGGACCTGACCTACACCTAACAGTTCTGCGGTTGTATCTTGGTTATTTCCAGAGTGTGTCTGTATAAGGACAAAAGGACCATGGTGCAGACTACCTTGGATGAGTACCGAACCTCTAAGGAAGGCTCGATGGTGGCATGGCTACAGTTTAGCACATCGGAGAGCCTCCGCTTTGGAAGAAGAAGCTGCATAGGCTGATCTGTGCTGAGGATGTGCCCAATGCACAGTCCCGTGAAAAGAATGAAATTTCCCTAGAGAAGATGAAGTGAGCACCCCTTACAGATCAGTGCCTAAAGTGTCTAATACTGCAGCTACTTTACTGCCATAAATGCATTCACCAAGTGAATGCAAAAAAAAAGCAAAAGAAAACAACTGTCCCTAATACTCTCGTAACATTTTAAAAACTGTGGTATAATTTATTTAAAGGTAGAATAAAGACTGGATTCCTCTGTGCTCAACCATTTAAGATTTTCCTTATATCTTAGTCTCCCTGCTGAACTTAGTAACAGATCTACCTAAAGGAATAGCTTTGGAAGGTTGGGGTGGTAAACATGCCATACACAGGACCCAACTTTGCACATGTTGGATTCCTGAAAAGTCAGACCAGCAGAGGAAGGTGATATTGCTGCCAGAGGAAGGAGCAGGGGAAGAACGGTTGCTGCTGGGTGACTGGAAGAGGGCTGGCTGTTCCTCCCAGTAGCAGTAACAACTCCTACCAGCAGGACGTCCAGCTCTACGATTTGCCCTCTGGTCTAGTCCTTTCTCTTGCTGTGATCAGATTAAACCTCCCTACCCCAGCACTTCTAGACTAAAAAAATTTTGTCCACAGTGTTAAGGCGTCCTGAGGCATGTCTGGTAGCAAGCACCAGTGCCATACATGGCAAAGAAGGAAAGGGCTGGGAAGAAACTCTGCTCAATTGCAAGAAGAGTGTGCACGCGAAGCACATAGCCACCAAACCCCGTTACTCACTGTATGGTAAATCTCTCTCTTCGCTTTTCAGAACAATCGCATAACAATATTAACTATAGCACCAAGAAGAATTTTTTTTTTTTTTTTCTGATAAGGAAATTAAGGGATATAGTTTTCTATTTCTAAGGGGAAACGTGTTTGAAGAATACTTAAAAAAATAAAGTGCTATGACTTCATAAGCAAATAGAGGAATAACTAGTGTCAAAATACTGAAAAAGAAACACTAGGGAACAGTACAACTTAATAATTGATGAGATGTGAATATTATACTGTGCTAACTTTTATTGATCAAATGCACAGGTGAATAGATCACAATTCATTTGAATGTTGCAGGAATAAATTGTTGTAGGGCTTGGAGAACAAGTATGTCAGCTGTGGAACATAAGTACCATGAATTTAAAGAAACTCATTCCAAGACTGTATCTTAAGAAACTTAGATTGCAAGAATTTTCACTTGAGGTCAGAAACTATGGGAAGATGGAAAAGATGCTAGATTAAAAATGATAATTCAGAAGAAAATAGGTATTTCCAGAATAAACAAACCTTTCAGTTCTATGTGAGTTCATGCTCCTGATATAAAATGTAGTTCCTATCTAAATGGCATATGGAAATGGTAGCTGTAACAGGATTCCTGTACATTTGTAATATACTTAGTTCCACGATTTTCCTAGCTTTGTAATAATCTATGGTTCTCTTCACCTCTTTTTTTTAAAGACCTCTCTCCTCTTATTTTTCTTCTGGCCTTTCACTTAAATGTGGTATAAAAACAAACTTGAGACACAGGAAACTAACTGAAGTGATGTGACAGATGTACATACATTTGCTAATCCACATCAGCTGAATCACACCTGGGAATGAAGATTGAGGATTTTTTTCAGCACAAAGTGTTCATCACTCTTATAATTACAGAAAACTTCATAATTTTTTTCTTCTCTTTGAGATGCTGAAAGGGCTGGGGTCAAGAAGGGAGTTTTCCTTTGGTACAGAACTGAGGAATGCAGCCCCAGCCTGAGATCCAAGAAAGCCCTGGTGACTGATTCTGGAGGGGGTGGGAGAGAAAGGTGACAGCTGCATTGTCACAAAGGAGCTTACCTGGCTTCTCCGCAATGGGAGCACAAGAAAGGCATCAAAAATGTGCCTGTGAAACGTGCACTGCAGACCCTCACCCTAAATTGTTGAAAAGGTACAAAGGTGCCTAAAAAAAAGCAGGGGCTCCCCTTCTTCCAGCATCTCTTCCCTCACTCAGGGAAAAAGACAAACAAAATTGAATTCATCAAAGTTGGTTTTGTTCTAGTAGTTGCAGCACCATTTGAAAGCTGATTGCAAAGATGTACCAAAAAACACCTTCAAGCACTGCAGTTTCAAGCCCAAGTTCATTCCAACCAACACTAAGCAATTAAATGCCAATTGTAAAATAATTTGATGGTTGCGTAGTAAAATAATTCGGTTGTCGGTGAGCTTCATAGCCAGGGGAGAGGTGGATATTTCCAAAATCCTGGTCAGATTTTAAATGGGTGACATGCCTTGTGGAAATGATTATACAAGTAAGGAATCATCATTATTTCTATTAAATAAACAGTTGAATATGGTGCTGGGAAATAACTTTATCACCTCAGGTTCTTCAAGTATTTTCTTATCTCTCAGAGTTGGCTTTCAAAAACATAAAACTCATACGCTGTATGATTGAATACAAAAGATTAGTTAAAAAAGTATTTATTTTCTATTTTTTCTGTTATGTTCCATTACAAAAAGAAACAAAACCAAAACATAACAAAAACAAAACAGAAGATAGCATTTTATTAGTGGTACATTAATGAGCTTAAACAACCAGGTGACTAATGTTTGTCACAAATACATATTACAAACAACCACAAAACCATAACTAAAAATGAAATAAATAATTTTAATAGTTTTTCTTAATTTTTTAATATTTATAAAATATATAGCGCTTTCTATTACATTTTTTCAGTCATTTTTATCCATAACAAATTAAAACTTATGACATATATTGCAAATATGCTAAAGGGATAAGAATAATTAAAAAATCAAAGTTCCTGGAGGTATGAAATAGTAAATTGGTTAACGTTTATCAATTTATTATCATATATCCAGATTGTGCATATCCTGCAAAAATAGCCATTTCTTCAACTAATATACATATTTTTCTTTATAGTATTATAAGATTAAGTTTTTAAATGTAAAGCTTCATGGATTTATGCTTCTGGTTTATAGTTGTGCCTAATATGTAACTTTCATTAATATATACTGAATATCTTCATTAGTATATACTAATATACACACACACACACACACACACACAATGCATTATATATTAGTATATACTCAATAATAAAAGAATTTCTATAATATACAGTAGGGATTCTTGTGGAGAAAGTTGTTGAAAGTGGCAGGTATGTATACCATAGTGCAAACTGACTAGGTTATATAAATGAAAGCATTTAGGTTTACATTGTTCAATATATTTTAATAGATTATGTAATGTACTGTAAAAACATACAGAATTCAAACAAAAATTTCTTTTTATTCCAGTATTCCTATGCTTTTGTCTATGATTCCAACAGAATATGAACCGCTATGTCTGCTAAACTTCCTGAAAATGGAGCCAAGCAAGTTGAAATGTGTTGACATTACAGACCTTATTCCGGGAAAACACTAAAATTGCACTTAAGAACCCTCCAAGTCAGGAAAGCACTCAAGCTCAGATATGACTTTATTGTTTTAACCTGAATGTTAATCACACACTCAAGCACTCCTACTGGTACGCGGACGCCCTTGTCATAATCCTTAACGCCGTACCCTGACTGTGTAAGAGGTTTAGAGGCTCCATTACGGGGCTGAGAGCAGAGTTTTGCCAGCTGTCTGAGCAAAGGGGGTGAGGGGACAGGGACGTGTGCCTGGGGACCTCAGAGCAAATATTCAGGTGCGTATTTGCAGTAGACGGGGAGAAAGATGCAGCAGGGAGAGGGCTGACCGGCACGGGGTAGCCTGCTTGCAGTCAATACTGTCCCTATGCGGCAAGGCGAAAAACGTGATGCAGGATAACCTGCCCTGGGCACCCGTCAGCCTTCTTCAGCTTCATACTGCCCCTTGCTGCAACACAAGCATCCCCCTTCAGGCACTAAGCTCTGGAGGGCTATCCTGCGAAGCTCAGCTTTCTAGGGTCCTTCAAGAACCCATGGTGCCTGAGCAGCAGTCGCTGCAGAGACAGACACGGCTGGCACCAGGAACTGGCAGCCATGTTGACTGAGCATCTCAGAGGGTTTGTTCCTTTGGACTCACTTCAGCTGGGCCGCATGGTTTGAAAGCCCATCAGGACCTCGAATTCATATAGGTGTGATGCTCTTTTAGTTTCATCCTAAAACCCCAGTTCATGTGCTGCAAGACACCTCTGCGATATGAAGAATAGCCCAGTGAGTGGCAGCAGGCAGGAGCCCAGCTTCAAAAGCACATTCCCCATAAAATGAAAACACTAACGTAGAAGCACTCCTACCTCCTTAGAGAGAGAGACACACGCACATGCACACACTTTCAGAGATCCTAAGCTATGTTCCTCCCTTGTATTTCCCTTTTGAGAGCCTCAAGTCCTACCTTAGGCATTTAAGACAGGTACTTAAATTTAGGGAGCCTGAGTGAGTGTCTCCCATGTTTCCCATCACGCAGCACTGGTCAGAGGTGTGAGCCCAAAGTATGAACTCATAATTGCCCAAAGTTGAACATTTTAAACTCAGTTTAAACTTTTTTCCAGACACTACACTTTTTCAGAGACCAGACGCTGTAAGGAAGTGAATCTTTCTTTTTTGCACAGGGAATACTCGAGGGTACTTAGACAACAATACGTAGCAAAGCTGCTGAATTTCTAAGGGCAGCAAGTGTACATTCATAAGATCTTCAGCCTTTTTAATATGTTGCTTTATGTAAGAAACATCTTAAGGCATTGAATAAACCAAATCATATTTAAAATAATAGGCTGCAGTACTGACAACTATCTACTCATGTGTTTAACTGTCCACTTTGAGGTGTTCTGGTAAAGTTTAAGCACATACAGCAAATAAATATATTTTTGTGGAATCAAGATCTAATTTGGAAAATATTATTTTTCATTATTATTATCTCAAAGCATATTCATACTGTGTATTATTGTTCTGCATTCTTATGAATTCTAGTTTGAATCACCAAAATGTCAAATTACTGGTTTTCAAAAGTAACCCACTTAAAAATAGTTTGTCAGCAAAAATCCATTCCTGCACTTAATTAACAAAATAAAATGGCCAACATTTAAAAATATCCTGATTTTTATTTCAAAGGTGTCTTCATGCTGCTGGAATGCAAAGCTTTTTTGAAAATCTGGAACTATATTTTCAAACAGATGTAGGAAATGAAACATATTCATTCACTGATGAAATCCAGAATAACATGTATTCAAATCTGTAACACTTTCATAATAAAATTATGATAACACTATAACCTAGCATATGGTTAGTTCTGTGAAGGTCAGATCATCTAAAATTTCCATCATAAAGCAAAGCAAATCAAGCCAAATATATTTAGTTATACTTAAGAGTACATATTTTTGGTATACTATATAACATCACTTCAATAGGCACAGTACTATAAAGATTTTTTTTATTAAACTTTTTTAAGAATATCATGACATAAAGAGAACAAGTTACAATTTATGCTATGGGTTGGTTGGTTGGTTTGCTTTTTTTGTTAAAATATTTACTTTCACTTGCATACAGATTTTTAGCAAAAGCTGATAGCTCATTACAATTTTGTTATTTCATTGTCACTGGGCTGTGTTGACTTACAAAATACTTGTACTCATTATATGTCACATGTGAAATGAGAAGCTGCAACATAAAGCCTGGGTTTTGACATATGCATATGAAGTTCACTGTGTTTTAAATGGGAATCTCCTGTAGGTTTCTCCAGTAGGTATCTAAATAAAAAATCTAACTATTTAATATGTTTGCAAATTATATTTTGCTATTTCAGGACTAGTTATAACACAGAGTTTAAAATTTTCCTGCTTTGGTTCAAGCCTGAATTTCTGACCAACTTGCCCTGAAAGGGCAAGCCTGGACACAGTCACCTCTGAATATTTTGTGAGGTCAGTGCACAAGCTCCTGCTGCCTTTACAAACCATCACTGACCTGCAGTCAAGGCTATGGCATTTCACATTCTCACAACATCACTGTTATCTTCTTGATAATAAAAGTATTGATTAAGCCCCACCAGTTTAGCTCTTTGAAATATATGGGTTTAGAAAAACAAAAAAAATCAACTTACAGGCTGATGTTTGTCTCTTAAATGTTACGTATTTAATGCCCAGTTACAAAACTCTCGCTGATGAGTACAGCAGTTCTACAAACATTATATGTGACAGAGATACCCTGGTGGAGTCCCAAAAGTTCATGTCATTACCTCAGTTGTGCATAAGGGGCATTGTTTTTTTTATTTTGGCGAGGGGAGGGGCTTTTATATAATGGAATCCCTTAATCGACAGCAATTTACAATGACTTATTTTCTGCTGTTTTGGGTAAAGGTTACGTTCATTTAAGCAGATTAAACAACGTCCCTTAAACAACTCTCAGTTTCAGTGGTACAGCCGTGCACATAGCATGAATGGTGGAAGCAAAGACATTCAGCTGGCAGGTGATCAGTGTTAGATTCTGCTCTTAGCAGCAGAGCATTTACTGAGGTGTTAGCACGTGCCAACACTGTGATAGCTGAATGCCACGGCATCGCACTAAAAGGAAGGAGAGGATTCGGGAGCACAGAGGAGGAGAACTGTCATTAACAGATATTGGGCTTCCGTTTTCCGCGTTGTCAGTGCTTTGTCAAGATTTGTTTCCAGTATACGGTTTCTTGACAAGGACGGTGCCTGAGTTACTGTTGTTAAACCCATTAGACTGTTGTAGCTTTGGATTCAAAATATCCAGGGTCTGTACTCTTGGGAACAAACTTGAGATCCCATGGACAGACATGGCAGTTTTATGTGTCATTCAGAGACCAGGATGTGACCCCCTGATTTAGGGATGATTCATATAAACAAACACACGATGATGACTATGAAAGTGTTGCATTTTGATGACACTTAAAACATTTAATAGCTGGATTACAACATCATTCCATTGTATTCAGCATGGAAAATAAATGTGTAACCCTTGGAGGTGTACTAATAAGAAGTAAGCATGTACTGAAATTCATTTGAAAGTGATAAGAGTCCCCAGAAAATACATTTTCAGATTATTTGGAACTATTATCAAGTGAGATCAGGTACACTTCAAGGCAAGGATACTGTCACACACCTAAATCCAAATACTTCTAATGCAAAGCAAAAAAACAGAGAAATTATTTTCCTCTACAGTTCATCCATATTTTGTCCCTGCCTTGCATTTTGAATTGTTCACAATTTGAAAAAGCTTTCCTCTAGCTTCACTTTTGAAGTTTTATTTATCTTAATATGTAGACAGGGATATGACAGAATTAGTCTTTTTGCTAAACAAGGCAGATAGTGTCCATAACCCATACGTGCTATGTGCTTTTATAACAAGTCTAAGTGGAAAAAAAAAAAAAAAAAAAAAAAAAGTTTTGATT
>VYXH01006230.1:334682-372940 GCA_013397275.1 Burhinus bistriatus | reverse complement strand
GGGTTATGTTCTTTTAAAAAAAGTAAAAGGGGAAAAAAAAAAAAAAAAAAAAAAGAAGTTTTGATTTCAATATAATAAACAGAAACCCCACAAAGTACTATTTAAAGTGTTATGCACACACAGTAGCTGCACTAACTGTTCTTCATGCAGTTTTTTAGGTTCTCATATCCTGTGTGGCAAAAAAAATCCCTCACCTTTCCTGTTGTTTCAGTTATATCCCACACATGCTCCCACCATTTTCCCATCTTCACTGATGTATGTAACAGCACAAAATTGAATTATTTTGCAAAATGATATTTAAATAAAGTTATTTATTTTAAATTTACAACTCCCTCAGATTTAATCATTAAATGATGCTCTGGAACTAGTATGCGGTCCAGAGTGATGTAATATTCTCAACCTACAACAATATTATGCATTCTGTCATCTATTCTTTACAAGTTATTTAATTTATTCCTGTCTTTTACTAACAAGATAAAAAAAAATTATTAAGAATTCAAAGGGTGGACTCATTTTTCAAGTGTAATGTAGACTGTCTATTTTGTTGAAAGCCAGAGCGGAACAGAGTTCCTACTTACAATGTGAAATCAAGGTTAAACATGGAAACAATGTATTAAGTGGATTGCCTCTGAAAAAAATTCAACAGCTAAATCTTGTGAACAAAGACTATTAGATTTGCACAATTTAATTCTGGACAAAAAATAAGGGAGGAAGTAAGTAGCAGACATGATATTTTACGCACTTGCACTTAATCTGTAAATAAAATTAAATTCATACCACATTATTTTTACTTGAAGAAGAGGGACTTACTCATGTAAAGGTGTTTTGGTTTCTTGTGGCTTTTTTTTTTTTTTTTTAATGTATCAGTCCACTATGGCTATATCTTTGTTGTTGTTATTGTTAGACTAAAAGAACAAAATAGAAAAAGTAGCATGACTCCATGTATGGACACAAGCATGGATTTACAACAGTGCTTAAAGTGCTTTCTTATTTGAGGAGATACTTACACAAATGCCTTTTCATGCTTATCTCCTTGTCACCATGTACTATATACTTGTTGCTTGCTCTTATGTAATTTATAATATAATGATAGGGTATTAAGTTCATACTCAGAGTTTAGTATATTGTCATAAAAACCATCTGAAAACAGGAAAATGACAATTCTATTTGTGTAGTATTACAGCAATTTGAAAATTTTATTAAATACTGAAGTGCTTCATTTCGTCATTTATTCCTTTGCTTCCAGTGTTGCTTAAAGCACTATGTAAGTACAAATAGATCATACTAAAAGCATATCCATCCTATTCTGGGGTTTCAACTAGGTTTATTTACTGATGTCTTGCAGAACAGAGATGAATTTATGATCCCACGTGACCATTTATCTGCTGATGCTGCAAGATGTCTTGCCTCCAGGATTGGTTTCCACGTACGTGGTTCACCAAAGGTCTACATCTTATGAATATTTATACACTGTTATGTCTTGTTATTAAATGGCAGTGCTGTAATGCGAGATGTCAAGTAGTATACTTTAATTTGCCAGTACCAGAAGTCGTGGGAGCAGCAGAAGCTGTGGCTTGACTGCCTACATACAAAGGGTCCAAACAAGCCACTTTGGCTGCAAAGAATGAGTGGATACAGTGAAGGACAGCAAACAGGTTGGAAAACTCCAGTTCCTGGAAGTGAAAACAAAGAGATTAGATATGAAACAAAAGAAACCTCACAAACATATACTCAGGAATGAATTGCTATTCAAATAGCAATAATTTTAATAGTTTGATGTAATTCTGCTAATGTGCCTGACAATTCTCCATTATAGGGACTTAGATATTGAGCTATCCTCATTCAGTAAATAATTGTTTGGAGGCTAAGATGAACAAATTTCTGAGTTGAGTCCCTCCATAGAAATATGAGATCCTACTCACTAAAGGGGAAGGAAAGTGACACTATATAATTTTTTTTTTTGCCTCAGGTTAATGCAAATCTGGCACTTTTGCAGGTCAATTTAGATAGAAATGGAATGACTGCACCATAACAGTCTACACATCTATGGACTTCTCCTGTATACCCAATATGCCCACAAACATCAATAACATTGAGTTTCACATATGTTACATTTGTTCACCACATCACCTCACACTGGTAGCTATTATCTTACTTACGCTGAGTCTTTAACTGAAAAAAAAAAAAATCAACAAAAAACCAGCACATTTTCAAAAAGTGCTACCACACAGGGATATTCTGGATCTGTTTTCATTGAAAGGGTTACTGTTATTTCACCGAAAAAAGGAACAGAACTTATTAGAAATATTAGACAAAGTCCTTCTTTTTCTACTTCAATTTACTTTTATTTATAGCTCCTCAGCATGTGATTAGACTAGTTGGGACTCTTTTAGACATCACTACAGAGGAAATAAATAAAACCTACATTTTTTTACATATATAAATTTGCTCCTTTTTGTCTAATTGACTTTATATAACCAATTTATTTTTTTTAGGTTATCTTCAGTATGTTTTTTTGGAGTTGGCATTTAATCAATAAATATCTGTTTTATTTGAAAGCAAATACTGAGGTATCTGAATACATATAAGTGTAGGGATGGTGGTGCAGAGTTGCTATCTTTCTGCTTTTATTCACTGCCTATATAGATTTCTTCACTGTAATATGAAGGTAGGAATAGATATCTGTGGTATATTGTATTTGTCTTTATGTTCAGCACCAGTATTTATGGGTTATGTAGTGTTGAAGGTCTTGCTTTTTTGTTTAAAAGAATATTGATAATGTTGTAAATTCGACAAAAATTGCTAAATCTCTCAAAATTACATTAACTTGCAGTTTTCTGCCTCCTGAGATTTCCTGGAAGATATTGTTTCCTGTAATTCATGGAGATGTTCACAATTCCCTCACGAGCAAGGTGGAAAACGGCCTGAAAACAGACAGCTGTGGCGCAGTGTCCAGTGATGTACCAAATGGGTGGAACTTTGTTCAGCTCTCTTACAACCTGAGCAGACGTCCTTCAGACATGCTCAGAAATTAATTTATAACATCCCATGAGCTTCTTTAAACTCCCTTAACTACCAATTCGCAATAAAGAAGATAAAGCTTATGCCAAGTTTCACAAACCTGCCATCTGTGTCCATTTAAAAAAAATCTGTTTAGAGACATTCTCATTTTTAAACATTGTGAGAAGGGCAATTTTATCCCTATGCCAAAGGTCTTTTTCTTCCCTCAAATTTCAAAACAAGAAAATTTATCATAGATAGGAAAACAATGCAAATTCAAAGATGAGGAAACAAGGAATTATGGAAGCTATTTCAGAATAAGAACTATCAGTCATTCAAATTAAGTTACTTTTCAGTCAACTCCTTTTTATTAATATTATTTAACTTTTTGGTACTATAAAAATAAAACTGAAGCTTAAGATGAGAGAATAAATATTTAGTAGAACAATGAAATATTCATAATATCAATTCTGTAGTACAATTATTACCAACAGTTATCACAGGTGTTTCTGCAACAGTACCACATTGGAAAGATCCATCGTTCAATGGACCTTCAGGGAAAATGGGTAGAGCAACAGAACACAGCCTCTGAAGGTGCCATTGGATTACTATTACTGATAGTAATGACGCAACACAAACGTTAGCTTGACTGCAAAGATGAACACTAGGAAGTCAGTAAATGCTAGATTACTATTTGCCATGAAACATTATTCCTATTTCAATGTAGACATGCATATTTAACTGGAAATTAAAGCAATGTGAAGCACAGTAGGCTAACTGGTATGTGACGAGTACATACAGGCGTAATTACTGGCTGCAGCTCAATTCACAGGAGCCTGATTGATGGGAATGGGATCTATCAAGAACAACACTTTTCTGGCAGATTAGCCTAATAATAAGAAAGCTTAATGAACAGATAAGACTTCATGTAGAGCTGCTGACAGACAAAACATTCCCTCACTTCTGCTGAGAACTTGCACTTTTAGCTGCCCGCAGGTTTGCACTGCTGCCAGCAGATGGAGGGGAACCTACATGCTTTTGTGTGCACCTAGCCACCCCTGGTTGTTTTCATATGTACTTTGTTGTCAGTCATACTCTTGTCTGAATGCACTTTCATCCAGGCAGGGTATTGTGTATTGCCCACCCAGCTTCAGATGAAGTTTCAAATAAACAAACAGGCAAACCCTAAGAAACCTGGAGAAATATGCAGTGAAGCCATTAAAGTTGCTATGAGAATGGAAAAGTCAATGTTCTAAATCCTCAAAAAGCAAAGAAATCCAAACTTAAGACACATCTACTTGTCCATGCACAAGTACACAGTTTACTATTATTCCAATTTCCAGACTGTTGTCTGTACACCTCAGCTAAGACCCTACCCTCCTAGGAATATCAGCGTACCTTCTGGTCTTCAAAATGTCTTTCTAAGCTATCTCTTGATCAAACTACTGTCACCCTGCATTGCTGTCATTATACCAGCCATTCCCAGATTACTAATCTGAACATTCATGGTTTCTGCTGAGGACAAGGTAAGTGGGCAGGTATGTGAGAAAGATGTAGTGATTGAGCATGGTCAGAAGCGTATGGAAATTCCAGTAACCTTTCACAAAGAAAGTCTGGATGGAAAGGACAGAGATGGAAACAGGAAACAGAAGGAGAGTGCCCCCAGATGAAAAAAAACCCAACTCTTATTGCATTATATTAATGATATAACTACATAAACAATACGTCTACAAAATCAAGCAATTGTAAATTTGTAAGTATTCATGATATGGTTAGAAAAAAATCTTTTATTTCATCCATATATAAACTGCTGATATGAGGATATGAGAAGACATTTTTTCTTTCATCAAATGTGTTGTTACACGGTCTGTCTGTATTAGCACAGAATCTGATCTAAAATAAATATTAAACAGATAATCTATATGCAAGACATGGGGAAACTAAAAATTGAATCACACAAACCTACACAGGTCAGAAATCTGAACTCAGAATGCAGTCACTGCAATTGAGCAATCACTGTAAAAATCCTAAGGATGTATACTTAAAACCCATTTAAAGATGATATTCTAAATTTGAAGAGCACTGTGAGGCTCACAGAAAACCCCTCAATGTTAAGAACAAGGATTAATTTAAAATTATATTTTGGAGAATACACTTGAAACAAGCAGAAATGTCAGTTGAAAATGGTGCAAGCATCCATCAAGACACCTTGCAACACTTGAAAGTGAGCATTTTGTTCACATTACAACAGCAGTAAATCAGGCTATTTGCCTTATTTTAGATTAGGTTTCTATACAAGATAATTTCAAGTACAAATTAATTGACATTAATTACTATTAAGGTAGTGTTAATTAATAAGTATTAATGCTACATCCTTGAAGTTACACTTCTTCCTTTGCTGATACCATATTTCTGCCCTCTTCTGTTCTCCATATTCAAGTAGGCAAAGACAATTGACTGGATCTTCATCTTGATGTGCTGATTTTTGCATTCACTTTGGTTTTGTAATGCTCACCTTAGAGGTTCAGCTAGTCTGTGAACAAAAGCTAACCTGATGCAGCACAGCTGTGTGACCTCACCTGAGTTTTTCTGACAAAGCTGTTGAGCTGTGAAAAAGCCCTGCAAGTTGAGAAAGGTGAAAGCATAGACCGAAGCGTAGCTTTTGAGTTATACATATGTTTCACAAGGCACAGAAACTCTCAGTGCCCAGAAATTACTGATTGGTGAGTTTACTTACAAAATTCAAATGGAAATTGCATGTAATAAGAAAATGCTGATGCTGATTTTTATATACGTTACATACTCCTATGTTTGAGAGCGCATACATATATTATCTCTCTCGAAACAGGATCTCTCATAGATTTAAGATACTCTTCATTTTTGTCAGAAAAATATAAAGCACTTTCTGTTGCAGTGGTCCAATACTTAGGCAGGCAAAACTGAAGAGCACAGCGCTCCGACTTTATTACAGTCCTGAGATTGTGTTAGCCTTTGGAAGCTGCTGTGATACTGGAGAGACACTAATGGATCATTAAACTAGAGCTAAACAAATAGGTAAATAGATAAGTAACTAAATAGGAAGGTGCCTAAGTGAATCCCTTTGTGTCTTACAGACGAGGAGAAAGCTTTGCCCTTCTGTGCTTGGCTTTTTCAACCCAATCCCAACAGCTCAGTAAGAACGAAGGAGAAGGACACGTAGGCTCCACATTCTGCCAAGCAGACAGCTCTATTTTGTAGCTCTCAGTCAGAAAAATTCTGTCTGACTGTGCAAACTTGTGCAATATCTCCTGCTGAGTGACAGCTGGGAAATAACCTACAGATTGGAAAGTCTAAGGTGTATCGGTGATTAATGTTGCCCCTAAGTGGTTTTCTTCTCAGAAACCACTTAGACCTTGCTTTAGACACCTTCAGAGTTAGGTGTTTGCATCCAGGCACCCTGCCATGGACCTAACTGGTGTGACCTATGGTAATTACTGTTCGGATTTTTCAGACTGGAATTGCTTAAATCTACAAGGAAACACTTCTTTTATGCTACACTATATATCTTCATAGTAACACGATATTACTTACACAGAAACCAAACAAAAGCATCAGTACAAAATCTCTACAGAAAAAAGGCAGTATTTTAACAATATTTGAAAGAATAATGCAACTGTTTAAATATCTTAAATTACTTTCAAGCTGAAAAGAAGTATATCTGATGAAACTGTAACTAAATCCATAGCACATGTTGTGTGTCTCAAAGCGTGCCATTTTGAATTTTGTTACCTCAGGCATGAAGCACACTGTAAAAAATTTTGACGTCATTATATAGAGATATTACTTATTCAGTGTCATGAAGATCTTTCTATCATTTAGGAATATAAACTCTGGTGGCAAGTGTGTTTCTCAAGAAAAAAATAAAGCTGGTGAATTGATGTGGTTCTGCATTTTTTCTCAAAAAGTATTTTTCCTAGATTCTTCTAACATTAACGGTGATATCTCTGTGTCTTCCACCAGAACACAGAGGAGATGCTGGACAATTATGAAGAAAGTATGGCTAAAATTTAAATGGTGCTGCATAATTACTTTTTTTCAAGTAATGTCCATCTACAAGTCTGAATGTATAATAACAAATTTATCAAAATTTTGGATCAAAACTCAGTAGCTAAGTACTCTGACACTCCTAATTCTCTAGATAATGAGTAAGTGTTCTAAAGCTAAAGGATATTATCACACAGATAAAACACACTATAATCACACACATCTGGGATAGCATGAGATACACAAAATGAACAGCATTGTAAATGAAGAAAGACAGGAAGCATTTGGATTTTGATAACTCATATTTTTACAAGAAGGAATTATATAGAATCATAGAATCATTTAGGTTGGAAAAGACCTCTAAGATCAGCGAGTCCAACCGTAAAAGTAACACTGCCAAGTCCACCACTAAACCACGTCCTATCCTTTGAATACCTCCAGGGATGAGGATGCAACCACTTCCCTGGGCAGCCTGTTCCAATGCTTGACAACCCATTCCATGAAGAAATATCCATCCTAAACCTCCTCTGGCAAAACTTGAGGCCATTTCCTCCTGTCCAGTCACTTGTTACTTAGGAGGAGAGACCCACCCCCACCTCACTACAACCTCCTTTCAGGTAGATGTAGAGAGTGATAAGGTCTCCCCTGAGTCTATTTTCCTCCAAGCTAAACAACCCCAGTTCCCTCAGCTGCTCCTCATATGACTTTTTCTTTAGACCCCTCACCAGCTTCATTGCCCTTCTCTGGACACACTCCAGCACCTCAATGTCTTTCCTGTAGTGAGGGGCCCAAAATTGAACACAGTATTTGAGATGCGGCCTCACCAGTGTCAAGTACAGGGGGACAATCACTTCCCTAGTCCTGCTCACCACACTATTTCTAATACAAGCCAGGAAGCTGTTGGCCTTCTTGGCCACCTGGGCACACTGCCACCTCATATTCGGCCAGCTGTTGACCGTGATGAAAGCAATATTATTAAAAAAAACCCAAAACCAACAACAAAAAAAACCCCTATGGCCAGACCACCTCACATTTGCAGAGAGTAACTGAATTATAATGCATTAAAGACATTAACATATTCCGTCAGTGCCATGGCTGAAACTCGGAGAGGGAGGAAAACAGACCTCGGAGGCAAGAAAAGCAGGAGTCTCAGATCAGGTATGCATACACCATAGCAGGTTCTGCATAGAGTGTGTTAGTGTTAACAGTGAAGGGGAAAAAAGGACTCTCAGTTCTAGTGACTATCTTAAGCTGTACCAAAGTTACCTGCCATGCCCTACTTCCACGTTACTGCTTGGGACTGCTGAAGTGAAGAGCCTTAATATGTTGGTGCAATGGATCCTCAGATTTTTGGTTTTGTTCTCAGCTGTGAGCTCTCATTTCACTATATCCTGATTATTCTCCATGTAATATAATTGGCAAAAAAATTATCTTTATGTAAGAAAATGTTACAATTTATTTCCCCTTACAACAATGGGTCTCCAGGCCATCTGAAGCACAGAGCTGCATTTAACAGGTGATGATAGCTGTGGCCATGAATATTCATCACAACCTTTAACAGATGTTTTACAAAATTCCCATCATCTACTTCCAAATGAAGCCCGCATACAGTGTGCATGAAACCTAGCACTACAAGCATTTCTGAAAATCTGATTAACATTTCCTAATGACTCCATAGTTCCCCAAATAGCTATACCTCTAACTCTGTAATGCTAGTAAAGTCCAAGAAATAGAGGCTAGGTTGTTCCACCTCTTCTTACGCTGAATAGTGCTTTAAATTCTTGAAAGGTTTAAAGGATACTGAAGGGGCTTATCCACAGAATTTTAAACTAACCAAAGCTGAAAAAAGATGACCCAAGAATCTTCACATTCATTTTACAGCCATATTTATCTATATTTCTTCGACTAAGCAACATACTTCCTATATAAACAAATTAAAATGAATAGAAAATGCCATAGCACTTCCAATGACAACATAATCTGACATTTTCTTATCATAATTGATATGCTTTGATCACCAAGAAAATGAATTAAAAGTAACAAATTTTTATTTCCAAATTGGTTAATGTGAAAGTTTAATTTTATAATGAAAAGAAGCAACCAGGGAACATGACAGCACATTAATAAGCATGGTAGCAAGCTTGTATAACATTCAAGGTAGAAGGTAGAAGGCAGAATTTCCACCTTGATAAAAGGTAGAAAGATGAAATTTGCTAGAAATAAAGCTCTGTTAAATTTGAGTAGGAATAACAATAGGTACCATAAAGGTACCAGGATACCTTTGAGGCTTATAAAGTGGTTTGCATGACAGATTTAATTTAAAACATGAAAACATTTTGATGAAAACTATTTTTCTTCTTCAAAATCTAGATTCCATACTTTGGTTTTAAATTTTTTATAATTTAGTATTAAAAATATATTCTGGTTTTACTGAAAAAAAAAGAAACACTATCCCGTTCTTGGATTCCTTTGAAATGTCTTTAGTCTGACAGTCATGTGTTAATATAACGGCAATAGCAGACAGATAAGAGAAAAATAATGATGAGTTTCATCCTTCAGCTCTACTTAGGAGCATGATAAAATTTTCCAATTTTTGTTTAAGAGAAAATCATCCTCACGACATTAGGTTGTTACGTTATGTTTTCTTATTAGAGATGAAAAGAAACTGTGTACTATTAAAAGAATTTCTGAAGGAAACCGGAAGTAAGAAAATATTTATCTTTGAGATGCAGCAGAACATGAAGGTATTGAAAGACATGGTCTGCCACATTTCATAGCTGGTGATTTAATGGGAGCTTTTACATACGTATATATATACATTGTATTGAGTACAACATTCAAAATCACAAATAGCTGTTAGGTAGAAAATAATTAATACCAAACATAGAGAGACATGCAGGAAGGAAAAATAGCTGCTTAATGTAGCTCTTTGTAGTTAAACTCACAAATGCCCCCAAAACAGTGCCTTTTTTCTTTCCATACTTTGTTACGCTGTGCATATTTAGGCCATTTAGACAATTTATTTAATCATTTTCTTTTTGCTCATGGAACCATATTGTTATCACATTCATCCAGCAATTTTCTCTCTGACATGATCAGGAAAAATGGTATAGCAAATGCTTCAAAAGCAAGGGTTAAAGTTAGCCAAGAAAATAGTCTTTAGGTTTACATAAAAATTGGGATTCTAGTCAAAAAGACGTTCAATTCAGACTTTAAGGCAGTTCCAGTTATCAAAGATCCTGAGAGATCACTTCTCCTCACACACATTGGGACAGTAAATGCCCTACTCTCAAAAGACATAAATCAAACTAAGCATAAATCTCTCAGGGTTACTCTTTTCATAAATTAACTCTTGAATCAAAAGCACTAGTGAAAAGACAACTTGTCTGATTTTGAATTAGACACAGACACAAAGCTTCAGTCTTGTATGGGAACATGTGTTTAATCCACACTTTTTTGCTCTGAGAAATAAAAACAGATTTTAGATTTTTGCTGCGTTTTGTCCCCAGGTTGACTTAAGGATATATTTTGCACCATTTCTTCATGATACGAGCATAGGGTGAAAAACAAGTCATTCAAACACTCAGGCAGCTTTATCAAAATGATAAAGAGGAGAGTTGGCAAACAGGTCTAAAACCATATATAGAGAGTCCTGGTTTTCATTATTTTTTAACGTAACTACACCATTCAAAAGACTTTAAACTAGCAAAAATCCAAGCAATAGATTCAGTTTTCTTTCCTTAGAATTTCTTTTGTTTTCTTTGCATTTTTTGACTTAGTGCATTAATCTAATATTTCTAAGTAATTTTGTTTAATGTACTCCTCCATTCCCCTAGTTGCTTTGATAACTGCTTTTAGTGTACATTGCCTTTATAAAACAAACAATATATGGTTTTTACCTTTGCTTCAATTTGTTTAGTATCTTGGTTTTGGAACAAAAATTTGATTTTGCTCTTCCCATCATCTGAAGAACCTTTCAGCTGGGAAAACTTGTACCTCCAAAGTACAGCCTAGAGGAAAAAAAAAAAGAAACGTAAAAAAACATATACAAGCAAGTCAGTGTAGTTATCACTGAAAATTGTATTAGAAATAGCCAATCTCCTTCCAAGGGAATTTTTAACCCCTCTATGGTACATAATTACATCAATTTAGTGTTATGTGGTTTGATGTCCCTTTGATCATATGGATGTATTATACTTTGACAATGTCTGATTCAGATCAGTTAGAATACATTTGCAAAACTTTGAAATTCCTTTAGTTGTCTTTAATCCTGATTAAACAAAAAAAAGAGGGTTAGTAAATTCATCTTCATGTCAAAAAACAAAGATTTTTTTCCATTGACGAACTATGGGTTCCCTACTCCATCTGAAGTGATAACCTGTCACAGTTGTCTTTTTTTTCTTTCCACATTAAAAAAATCTAGTTGTATTAACATAAAGGGCATACCAAATTAAAAGCAAATATCTATTTTTAAATTATAAAATAACAAAAGGGAACCCTGTACTGAGAACTTACTTTGAGTTTACTTATGAGAGCTCTAATCAGGAATTTAAGCAGATCAGTAATTCCAAACATATCAGTGGCCTTTCAAGGAATTATGTTATGAATAACACTGTGTCTTGTTGACAAAAAAGACAGATAACACTACAGAATAACCATGTAATTAATAAAATTTACAGCTGACTAGAAAAACATCTTTTTTATATATCTAATATGAATTTATGTAGAAAAAAATACATTTCAAACTACTTTGCTTAAAAGTGGAAAAGAGCTATTTTTGGGGTTTTTTTTTCACCCTCATTTAAAGATATCTGCCCCCCCTCCCCCATTTTGAAGCATTAACATTTTTAATTGTGATTTCAGTAGTATTTCACATAATTGTAAGGTGATTCTCACTCACATTGTGCTGTTACTTTGAGGAGATATTAATTTCACATGCATTGGACAACAAAGAAACTTAAGGCAAGAAGTGTTGTTCCACTTTCTTTTGTCTAAAGGTTTGTAAATGACTTCCTCTCAGTGGTGTAGGATGACATAGGCACATTGGTGCCTTTGTCTATATCTATCAATGATTTAGTATCTACTTGAAATTAAACAGAACATGAGGGAGGTCAACTGCCTTAAATCTATGCAGGTCCCTTTGCTTCCAGATGTGTTGATCTCTCTATCTATTTGCCACTTCCAGATTAAAAAAACCTAATCGCAGTATCACTTTCATTCCCTGTGTATATGTGACAGGTAAGCTCCCATCTACCATAAACAGAGTTAAGGACAGTCTGTTTCAGATAAACTAGAGGAATTTGGCAATTTATGTGAAACTATACCATATTTGTTTCAAATGCTGTCCTCCTGAGCCCACCAATCTGCTACAGAAAATAGAATAGCTTCCCTTATCTCTGTGTGCAATTCCTTTCACCTTGTTTGATCAATGATGTTTACTTATGTCCTGTAGATAGTGAGTTAGAAAAAACAAAACAACACAGTATACCATTCAGGTGGCCATACTCCCTACCTATGTTGTAAACTCCTTTTTTCACAGACCTATGTAACTCAACAAATTTTGTCAGAAGATCAAGACCATTGCCTTTCTGCAGGAACAGCAAATCTGTTTAAGCATGTCATTTCCTAGATGAGAAATGTAAAGGGCATTGATGGTCTCTTTATCTCAGGAGAACAACAATCAAAAAAATAAGCTATCATCTTTCTCTTCTCTGATGATGTATGGGGAGGCCAGGAGACAGGTGCAGTAGTAACAAGGACCCTTAGATGGGAAGGCAAAATCCCAGGGTACTTGGCCTTATTCCCAATCAGATTAGTTCAAGTGAAGATGAAGGACGTACAGAAGTGCAGTATTTGGGAATTTCCCATGCAGTTTTGCCTCTCACTTCATTCTCACTCAGAAGAAAGAATGACAGTCACACCAAACCACAGGCGTGACTCAAGAACACACTTCAGTTTATGCATAACATCGGTTTTGGAGAGCCCTACTTAGCAATGGCTCTTACTTAAGCACATTGCAAAATCAGGTCTATAGCGTGGAGGAGACAAAATCCTTCTTGAGGCTAATCCCAACAAGACCTCACTTCTATCAGGATATCAAAACAAGTTCCTAGAACTGACAGTTCAACACCATACTTTGTAGAGACTATTAAGCACTCTTCCTCTAAAGCGTAAGGAATAAAAACGACATTGACAATGCATGAAATGATTGGCAAATGAAAGAACTATCTGTTTCTTCTGAGTGATCTTCAACAAATTGCACACTTTTTTCCCAAAGATGTCTGCATGAAGGAGGGTTCTTTTTGCAAAAATAAGAGTGGGGAAATGTTGTGAGTTTTATTAAGTCAGGAATACAAAGTATTTCAAACATTCAAGATAGTCATCTTGGCTACTTCTTTTGTTCTAGAGAATTTCTGAGCAACAGTTCCTTCATCCTAGTTTGAACTGGGATGAATACTGGTTCACTTTGATACATTCTGAATGTGTCTACACCTCTATGTCCCACACTACAGTAGAAGTGCAACAACTAGCTTAAACTAGATGTCCAAATTCTAGATAGCTAAAATCGGGTGAAGTAGTTAAGCATATGCACAGTAAGACCCATTAAATTCCTTATCTCCTACGAAAGAAGTGAAGTGCTGCCCTGTGTAGGCAGAACTGCACATTTTCCATGTGTAGCAGCTACACGAGATGATGCAGAATGCTGTGACCAGCACTTAGATGACTTAAAATACAGCAACTTGGGGATCCCTGGGTTACTTCCTCTTGTGGTTTCATACGTCCTGGGTGGGGTTTTTTTTTTCTTTTCTTTTTCATTACTGCAAAATACGTCAGGAGTGAACAGGAACCAGACCTACCCTTTTTCAATGACTACCTCATAGTGCCGAAGCAGAAAGGAGAAGCAAGACCTGCTCACCTAAGCACCCAGTTTCACAGAGATGTGTAGCTACAGCAGTGACATAAACACATGAGACAGTTTCACATGTGTCTATCTTTCATGTTCCTATGTGCTGACTTCAGTGTCACAGTGCTCACTGTGGCGACTGTTCTGAATTCTAATTTTAAAGGCTAATTTTTCTGCACTAGGAATAGGCACCCTTGGGTGATCTGTATCACTGTCAAAGCCAGGTGAATGATTTTTTCATGTTTTTGAACATTACAGTTCCTCAGAACCATTTGTTGAATGCTTGCCTCAGAGAGTTAATGTAGGTTGATATAATTTTGTACAAATATGTATATATTTATGTATAGATTGACTTCTAAGCAATAAGTACATTTGTAAAACATGTTGACTTTTTCAGTTTGTCAAAAACCTAAACATGTCATATAAATTATTCCTAAATCAGTTTTTATGAATTATAAAATATAAGCAGAAGTACTTAATGGTTTGAAGGTAAGAGTGTTACTGAGCTCAACTCTCTGTAATACATTCTGATAGGGTTTCTTTAAGTTAATAAAAGCAGCCTGTTCTCTTCAGTTGTTTTCCTTGTATAATCCTCAGTAACTGCGCATATCTGCATCACTGAGAATATTTTACAGGACTATACCTGGCATTTTTAGGAAGCAGTGTAATTTCATTTATGCTAAAATAGATTTGATAGGTGGCAATTCATATAGAATCATAGAATCATAGAATGGTTTAGGTTGGAAGGGACCTTAAAGATCATCTAGTTCCAACCCCCTTGCCATGGGCAAGGACATCTTCCGTTAGACCAGGTTGCTCAAAACCTCATCCAACTAGGCCTTGAATACTTCCAGGGATGGGACCTCCACAGCTTCCCTGGGTAACCTGTTCCAGTGCCTCACCACCCTCACAGTAAAGAATTTCTTCCTGGGATCTAATCTAAATCTACCCTCTTCTAGCTTGAAGCCATTAAATTACTTTTAAAGCACAAATTGCAACAAAATTCAAAAAGATTCTGTGGTAGATCAGCTACTCATGAGGACCCCAAGACACTTCTCAAGTCAAGGCACACAGCCTTAACATGCCTTGATGGAAGACCAAGATGAGAACTCAGTATGCACTACTTATTACCTCAAACCATGAGTAGAGACACAACTTGTGAATAACAGCAAGCAGTTCAATTTAGAAACTGGGAACCAAGGTAATAGCACATACTGAAAATACCATCAGCCTCACAATTTGCTGACATCCAGTGTGGTCATGGAAAATCTGACATAGTTAATCCATGTTTTGAGAAATGCAGTGTAAGAAGACAATCTCATTGTATAAATACTGGATGTATCATGCATAACATTGAAAACAACTAATAAGATATAAATCCTTTTCCCAATTACTATTCATAGATCACTTAGGCTGCTTTTTAGATTTTACACCATTTAATAAAATTAACTTTAAAGAATACGAGAATGCAATGCAAACAAATAAACAGTGCAGACAAGCTGACAAATTAGATTTAAGACTTCTCTTGAGATACTATTAAATTATTGTAATAAGAAATCATCAAAAAGCGAAATCCTGTCTTCACTGAAATTAATAGGATTTTTTTTTCCTCTGACATATCTGGGACCAAGATTTTCCACCAATACTTTTTAATGAGAAATATTTTATTTATAAGTAATCATCTAGGACTCATTTATTCTAGTCTTTGTAACCAAATTACTGCCTATTATCTTCTGCTAGTGTTATTTTGCTATAATTACCCAAGGTTGTTCTCTGCCTGCATATTTTTATTTTATAGATGGGACATAAATGCAATACATAAATGGCACATGGAAGAAAAGCTATTGACTTCAGTACCTGTAATACTTTGCTGATATTCCCCACAGCCACACAAATGAAGAAAATTATATTGCTTCTATTCTTAGCACTAGTGCTAAATTTAGAGCACGTATTCTGCAAGGGACCTTAGAAAATATTTTCACATTCATATCATATGTCACTTTGCTACTCATTCCTATCATTTCAGAATCCTGGACTAAACTACATACAATTTTGATAAGATGTCATCAAACAAAAACACTTCCCATGTAGATAATGGTATCAGAAAAGTGGTAATGCATCGTAATTAGTTTAGGGTATGATCAGAAGTGTTGGTTAGGGTTTTTTTTTTGTTTTGGGTCAAGGAGCTTGATTTACCCTAAACAGAGACTGGAATATCAAACAAACACAGAATAAATAGTTGTGTCTGTATTTTTACTTACCATACTCTAAGGAATATGCATAAAAATCTGAGTACCTGACTACTCCACGGCTCTGTGATAGCTATATGATTTAGCAGAGTTATACAGGACATTTTGCATGGCATTCGGAAAGAAAACCTGTATTTCGTCAACATGAGAGTCTCCAACCAGAACAGAATTAATTTTTGTCTTGTGGCTTTAGTGATGAACTACCTTTAATTTATTATTAAACAGTCTTGCCTCTTCTATATTGGATTATGCACTGTGGATCAATTCTGTTCTTGCAAAAAGACCATTTCCACTTAATGAACTTGTGAAATAATGTTTGTACCACATACTGCAATGGCATCATTTCACCCGCCAGCGCACATCACCAGATACAGGTTTTCTCTATACTTTCTATTGACACAGATCATACAGGTTTTATAATGTAATAGCAAAAGAAGTTTGGTCCTCAGTAGGATGCTTGGAAAAAACCTTAAAGAGTCTTTCAGTGTTTTATAATGATTAGACATCTACATCTCAGATCACCTGTAAATGGTGGAGTAAATAAAGAAACCACCTTTATTAAGGAAAAAAACATTAGAGGTGTCAGAGGTCACTTTTCAAATATTAGTTTCAGCAAATCCCTTTGTTGTCTTTCCCATCGTATCTTCAAAAAGCTGTAGCTGCACTTTTCCAGTTCTGCCTCTTTTTTTCTTGGTACTCAAACTGATTAAATAATTCTTCTGTTTAGCCTTTCCAGGCAATTTTTTATCCTACATATATTACAGAAATATGCTAAATTTCAATGGGCACCTTTCAAGCTAATGTGGTTTGTCATCTGACTAAAATAAGCGATACTCCTACAAGTCAAACTAAATCAAGAGCAGATGCCTTGTAGGTCCTTATTTTCAAGAATAAAAGTAATTGGGTCTTCAGGCACCTGGGATACACCTTAATTTGGCTGTTTGTCTCATACCTAATTGAGAAAGATTGCATTCTTGCAAAGATAGCAGCAGTAGGGAACAGAGTAGGATTAAGATTTCGTTCATGCTCAGTTCTACTGTGTTACCGATCTCTGGAGAGTGTCTTACTACAAAAGAATTATGGTCCAAGGCAATTTCCTTTGTCAACTGCTGTGGCTTTATAACTGTAAAGGGAAAGACGAGGGAGGACACAGAGGATAAAGAACAAAAATGAGACAAAGGAAAAAAGCAAGAAAGTCAGCCCTAACAAAATAACTGTTCTAATCCATTACTGAAGTTACACTGAATGTTAAAAGACTACAGTTTATTTGCTTAGTACTGATGGATGACCTAGCAATGTTTGTTTGTTTCTAGCCACAGTACATAAGACTGTATGAACCATGTTTGACAGGTTATATTAAAGTTATAGTAGCTATTTGTTCAACATTTCAATTTCTAAGCATGGAATAAATATTTGTTCAAAGGGTTATATGATTAAATCTCCACCTTGAAGTGAGCCTGGTTCCCTTCTGCCTTCTCTCTTACTGAACTTTGGATATCAAGGGGTTTTTTACATGTTGTTTTATTTCAATATGCTGTATGTGTATTATCTGCAAGAAGAGACGGACCTTAAGGTATGCATCCCTAGAAAACATGGAGTTTGTTCCTAAAGAAATTAAGAGAAATTCTGTTCTATGTTATTTACTAGCCCTGGGGTATGAAAAACAAATTAAAGACATTTGCAATGCTATTTATTGTTTACAGTGTATTGTCTTTTTTGATGAAGTGTGCAAGGTGTCTGCGAGAGAACAGATGACAGGTACATTGAGCTTTGTTGATATGCACCTCGTGGGCCATTATGGAGCTTTTTTTACTTTGTTCTAGCATCACCATATAACTCAGCAGCACTTTAATTTATTTTCAGTCCTATAAGGGATGATTTTTTTCTCTTCTGACAAATATATATTTTTGGCTGCTGCTTTAATGAGCAGTAAATATGATGGAGTACAGACATAGCACTTTGCACAGGTAGGTATATAGCAATGTACACTCACACAAACACATACATGTATTATTCATACAAGCTATGATGCAAATATGCACATTATAGAAAACAATTTTAATGAATGTGTCGGTATCACCAGAAACATATATAACATACATATGTCTGTGTATATAGACCCATACACTTGAAGAACAGAACTTTTTTTTGTTAGAAGCATGTTAAAAATAAGTTATTGAATGCCACTTGAGTAAGTAGTTTTATACATTGGATCACTTTCAGAATAGTAGTTAGATGAATTCTGTACACATCTTGTTATGCTTTTTAATCCATCAGTCTCCGTCCTTAATTCTTAAGGTGGCTGTACTGGTTGCAAAACCTTATTTATAAATGCTTGTCATAATATCTGTGTATGTCCATACCTAATATAAATCATCCACAGAAGAGTTATATTTGCTCACTAAAACATTCATGCCTTATACTACCTAATGTTAGACAAATGTAGGACTTGAATTGATGTGCTGTAATTGTGCAGGGCTTGGGAAAAAATGTTTTCCACAGTAGACACTGATACACAACAATGCAAAAATGACCTAGGGTAAAATTTGGTTTATAACTTCTAACACCTGCAACAGAACTTTTTGCATCTTGTTAGAATTTTCATAATTTAAAAAAAAAAATAACATTTAGCATCTAAAACATGTCAAAAGAAAAATTATGTCTGGAGTAGATGCTGTACGCTCAGACACTTTGTAGTGCAAGGAGTAACTAAACAGAATCTGGAAAGTTTGATTAGGCAGCCAAGAGTTTGCATCTGCAGTGTTATTCTGCAAGAAGCGAGAGATGGACTGAGGGAATCATCTGACATTGAACTTTGAGTTAAGGTTTACCCAAAAAAGAGTGGCTGAATTTGGTATGAATAGTGGCAAAATAATAGAAGTGAACATGTACAAGAAAGACAGGGACCTGTTAGAGCGGGTCCATTGGAGGACTGCAAAATGATCAGAGGGATGGAACACCCCTCCTGTGAAGAAAGGCTGAGAGAGTTGGGGTTGTTCAGCCTGGAGGAGAAAAGGCTCTGGAGGGACCTTCTTGCAGCCTTTCAGTACTAAAAGGGGGCCTACAGGAAAGATGAGGACAAACTTTTTAGCAGGGCCTGTTGCGGTAGGACAAGGGGTAACGGTTTTAAACTAAAAGATGGAAGATTTAGACTAAATATAAGGAAGAATCTTTTTCAATGAGGGTGGTGAAACACTGGAACAGGTTGACCAGGGAGGTGGAAGATGCCCCATCCCTAGAAACATTCAAGGTCTGGCTGAACAGGGCTCTGAGCAACCTGATCTAGTTGAAGATGCCCCTGCTCATTGCAGGGTGGGGGTTGGACTAGATGACCTTTAAAGGTCCCTTCCAATCCAAATTATTCTATGATTTTATGATTCTATGTTTCAGTTTATGTGAGTATAGGAATACTGTTGAAGAACATTACCAGCATAGACACAACCCACCTGCCATCATCACAATGGAAATATCTGCACAAATTTTTGGCTCAGAGAATAGCAACCTTTAACTTTATGTAAAATGATGGAGAGTAGGTAATGTTTTTCTTATTTAGGTACAAGAGAATAGCAACCTTTAACTTTATGTAAAATGATGGAGAGTAGGTAATGTTTTTCTTATTTAGGTACTCATTAAAATGTGATTGACACTCTTAGGGCAGCTTTGAAACAAGTTTTCATCCTATGGCTTGTTGGATAATTTCAACTGTAGCAGTCACTTGGCAACAAATTATGTTTCATTATACAGTATTGTTTCTCTTCGCTTCTAATGCAATTGCATTAGAGCCATCCTTAGCATCTCACAATACCTAAGGCCTGATTAGCTAACAAAACAATATGTCCTCTTTTTTATCCATGGTGCTATACTTTATTCTAACATATAAATTAATTAAGGTGCAACACTGCAGGTAGGTTTCTGAGGATACTAACTGCATTCTGCTTACAACACTGAAAGTTTTAAGATATCACAATCTGCTTCAAAATAATATGTAGAGAAGTTAAAAATAATCTTTTTACCTCTTTTATATGTAAACACTTTCTATGTAAAATCTTTTTTGTGAATCTTATGCAGTAGTTTATTTATGCTTATGCAGTTTATTTAAGTGGCTGTATAACAGAAGCCTGAAAACACTTGCAAGGAATCTGTTGGCAATGTAAATAATGTTCTGTCTGATTAGAAAACTCGGAGAGTTTCTCGTTAGATTTGCTTATGTACCACTTCCATTCAAGTCACAAAAATGTGAATATGTATTTGTGTGTATAAAGCCTTAACTTTGAAGGGAGCTGCACGCTCTTCATTGCTTTTGTTAGACTTTTTTATTTCTACATGATGTGCTTTTTTTAATTGGTAACAGAAGAATATGATGAGTTTCAGGGCACCAAAGGAATTGTATTATATGTTCCATGAAATGTTTGTGAGACGAATGAACGAGGTTTTTCAAAGACTGGTGAACAGTGAGAGGATGACTAGCATATGTGACACATACCTCCTAATGACAATTGCCAGAAAAACATTCTCCGAGAAGTTTTTGTGCATTGCTTACAGAACTAAAATATTTATTACTCCTGTGTGTTTTATGCTTTAAGGGCTCCATTTTGGGAGGTCTGGATTTGTAAGTGAGGAAAAAAAAAGGTCTTGAGGTCTTCATATTATAAGTCTGTAATGAGTTAAATAGTCTCAGTTATTGCTATCCATTTATTTTCTTGAATTTCCAATGTACAGGTTCTCCATGCCTAATGAATGGATTAGTATGTGGCATATCTCTGGTACACGTGCTATCTAATAGATCAGGCATATTTAACACAGTGCCTTTATCTTAAACTGTACTCTCTGCTTGCCTGTTTTTCTTTATCAAAGAAAAATGAAACAAACCCTGAAACCTTCAGGATTCTCCATGTACTGACTCCTGAGCTTCACCAGCATGGTCCCTCCCTCTATTCAGGAAAATAAAACTGACTTTTAAAAGAAAAATCAGCAAGCATTAAGGCAAAATTGATTTTATCACTCTAAAATGGAAACATAAAAGTGCAAGAAATACAGAGGAAACAGGGGCAGTGCAATGGGAAATGGTGGAAGGGAAACTAGGCGATAAGTGTAACACTGAAAAATGGGAAAGAGTATTTGTTCAGGGGGAATCACTTCTGCCACAGCATGCAGCTGCTGGGTGGCCTCAGGAGCTTTGAAGACCAGAATGACACAGTACAGGGTTGGTGATAGATTTGACACATCAGCAGGAATGCCCTGCTCTTCCTTGCAGCCTGTATGTGTGTGGTGAATGAGTGGTACCAACTGAGAGATTTCTAAGGCTGGTCTAGGTCCAATGAATGTTTTGTGGGCTGCTACCCACTGCAAGGCTAGCAGGAGAGGAGGTGGACCTGCACAGTATGTCAGTTGCACGTGATGCAAAATGTACTATGCTTTCTCCAGTTACAACTACAGTCTATTCACTGCAATATAAATGTCTCCTCCAGTCCATGCTCTGTCCACATAATGCCTACGAAGCCCTTCCCTTCCTGAAGGAAATCCCTTCACACATCTGCTACCCTTTCACACTGATGAAAACTCTTTCAGATTCTGTAAAAATGCCCCCTTTTAGCAGTATTTAGACCCGCAAGATACCCAGACACTCAGCTGCAGTTAATGCTTGGCTTAAAATTTCAGAACTTTTTGGATGCTGAGGCTAGATGCCACCCCAGAAGGAACAGGTTCATTCCATGGTTTCATGGCTTTACAGGTACAAGGGAGAAGAAAAAAAGTAAAATTGCCTTGTACTCTTACAATGTTTTATGGACTTTCTCAAGCTTGGGAGACCTAGAAGATGGCAAATTCCTTCTTGGCTTTCTTACGGTTGTCATCAAGTCATCAAAGCTTCACTCCAGTGGTCTTGCATTGTGGATCTTCTGCTACTTGTTTGTGCAGTGTGGTTTTAGTTTGAGTAGGTTCCCAACCTAGCTGATCAGGACTCTTCTGGCTTAAAACAGACGTTAAATGTCGTTTTTTTGCTGCACTCGTTTTACTGTTGGAGTTTATCATGTATTTTTAGTATTACCTATGTGACCTGGTAGGGAAGATGGGGCAGCATGAAAAGGAGAGAAGAGTTGAATGCAAATCTACTGGAAATGCTAACGATTGCCTTAGTGTTTCAGTAGTCAATTTTATTCCTTGAAATATTTTTCTTTTCTTTGCTATGAAAGAAAAAAGATTAAAAATCTATTTGTGAGGGCAAAGAAGAATCTGTTTTATAAGTAATATTGTTCACCAAGATGTCTCCAGAAATTTTGTACAACTGGAAAGGCACAATGACTTACTGGAGAAAGCAAGACAGTGAAGCTGTACCTCTACTAGTACCTGGAAATCTGCTGTACATGTCCTGAGGACATACCAAAAGGGTACCACACCCTTCAGCCATGGTAACGTGTATGAAGGCAGTTCTCCTTGGGCTTTGCTATCTGAAATTTGGTGTACACTTGTGCTGCAGATAATGGCTTTGAAAGTATCTGAAGTCTTTTTAGAATCAGAGATGTGCAAGAGCTTTGAAGGAGATGCAAATTACCTTTATACAAATGCATTGCTATAATATTATTGGAGGATGGGGGGAACTATACACATTTTTTTCTGAGCCACTGCATTTTAATTCTGTTGCACTAATTTTTTGTGCAATACCTCCTAAGTCGACATGTATTTCACTGATGAATCATACAAGACTATTTGCTTAACAAAAAGAAATATGCATACACAAGTATTTGAATTTCAAATTCACCAAACCTTATGCAAACAAACAGTAGAATGGAGTGGGAAGAATAAAAGGGTTCTGATTAGTGGAGTAATGTGGTGGGAAGTATTAAGATAAAGGATAGGAGCATATTCTGGAGAGAAAAGGGCTTTTTCAGCAATTGCTGGTTGCAATGCTGCAGCATCTCAAAGGGAAACAGGTACTGAAGAGAAATGGAACTCAGAAAAAATATTTCACATTCTCCCATAACAGCAGTGTCAAGTAGTAGCAATAAAGCCTGCTTACATTTTAGTACTTGTGAGCAATTAGAGCAAATGTAAACATTTGTAGACTCTTGATTTTACTGAGATTTGGACTTGTATTAATATCTTCTGGAAACTGATGTCATATTATTCACTTGTTACAGCAAACTATTTCATCAGTTGTACTGAGCTTTTTTAAGGCTGACAGGAAAAGCGTGACATAGAGACCATGGCTGATTTCTCTTTTTACAGACATCTGAACAAAAATACCTAAAACAGTAACTGAGAATTGCTGTAACAACACACACTCCCACTCATAAAACAGAAGAGAAAGGCAGGTTCCTGTCAAAGCTCACAGATCAGCTTGAAACCAAGAAGATTATTTCCTATCAAAACGAAGGATGCACCAGCAAAAGAAACATCAAACCGAATCAGTCTGGGCTTTCATGTGAAATTAAAGAATGAAGACTTGATGCTTGTTTCAGATTTATGTTGGTATTGACTTTTCAATAACAAGCACATAGCAGAATACAACTTTTCACACCATTTAGAAATCACCCCCAAGTTTAAACTAATGCACGAGATATTTGACAAGAGATGATCTGTTGCAATAACAAAAAGAAGTACATTTTAAGGACGTACTAATTATCCCAAAATATAAGAAATAACGAGGAATAATAATAACAACAAGAACAACAACAACAATAATAATGTGATGGAAACAGGTCTTAGATCTTTACCTTTGTGGCAGCATCAAAACAGACAAAGCCCATGCTAAAGTCGATGGTAAGTCCCATAAGATGACTCTCCAAAACACAGGCATATGTTTTGCACTGTAAAAGGAAAATCAGAGAAGGTAGTTACCACAGAACAAATTTCTTCAAATTCTTTCTAGGACCAGTATTTATGTGTCTTTATTTTAATATTTATATATCTCAAAATTATTATCAGAAATAAGTCATTTGTGTGTAAACAGGTCAATTTATTGCCACTGTATTTCAGATCAAAGGATTTATATCAGTTATGAAGTTTTCTAAGTATTGTAAAAAGAGGTTTTGCTTCCATTAGGGAAAAAATAAATCAGAATCAGAATTGCCTCAGTGGTTTACCAATGACAACTACTAAAAGGGAAGTCTTATTATTTTTNTATGATTCTATGATTTGTTTTGGTACCTGGTAACTTCCTCTAAAATTAATATATTCCTTTTAGTTTTTTTAAAAAAAAATAAATGCATTTGTAAAATAGCTCTTTGGTATGATGTTTATTGTGGTTTTGTGTTGTCCTAAATCTCAGTAAAAAAGGTAATGTTTTATACCATGTAGCAATTGACATAATCATATGAAATATCTTTTTCGCTTCAGCTAGTGGACCAATATATCTCAAAGGTTTCTATGAGAAACCTTGAAATCCTGAAAGACTTTCTCGTACTATGATTTTTAAATCTATGCATCTATTTATTTCCATAACATCACACTTCAATACATGCTGTGAGACATCTACTAGTATCATTTTCAGGATCAAAACTATTGCTATGGCTGAAGGCTGACTTCAGATACAAAATGACAAACTTGTATTTTTCATCACAAAATATGTAAAAAAATTAAAACATTTTCAAATCTGATGTAAGTTCTTTAAAGAAACCATTCTTATTTTATAGAAATTTTAACCTCCATATTAAATGAAATGTACTTATAGTCTTCCAATGTGGCAGTAGATACTAACTATACAAAATGAGAACAAAGACTTCCATGACATATAATGCGTCAAAGAACCAAAATATAAATTGTAAACATGGTGACACTGTAAATTACTAAATTATCAGTGTTACAAAAGTATGTATTATTATTTTTGGCATTTTGGTTATTAAGGATAAATCACATGCGTTTACTTATATGTTCTTCAGGTGGACTCTTGGGATTCTAAACGGTAATACCCAGAATACAGGAAGCTGACAGGCTCATTAACAGCTTCTAAGAAATGGAACAGACATTGTGATGAAGGAAAATGGAAAAGTTCATAGCTATATAGATTCTTTGGTTATGTTAAATCTGACTTTCTGACACTTCAATATAGATTTCTTTTCTGGAATTGAAATATTTGAGTGAATTGCTTTCTGTCGTGGCTTGGGCCGGATTGACCCAATAAGGGAGAAAAACAGATGCTTTCCCCCACCTCTCTTTTCAAAGAGAGGAGGGATAGAGAGAAAAGAGACTTATGAGTTTAGAAGGAACTAAACTACTTTAATGAAATATTAATAATAAAATAATAAAAAGAAAATAACCAAATATATGAAAAACCATATCAAGCTCCCAGGATGACAATCACATCACCAGCAGGCACTGGGGAAGTCCCAGACTGGACTCAGTGACGGACGGGAACTGGATTCTGGATCTGGATTCAGGACTGGGATCAAAGGCAGACGAACTGATAAGAGTCCTCCTCGGACGTCGGCCATTGAAGAAAGAGGGCTGACCCTTTGATCCCTCAGCTTTTATACTGAGCATGAGGCAGATGGGATGGAATACCCTGTTGGTCAGTTTTGGGTCACCTGCCCTGTCTACTCCTCCCCGCAGGTGTGACCCCTCTACGCTTTTCCGCTTCCAACCCTCCAATGGGGCAAATAACCAAGTTGGCTGCCCTTGGCTGTTACAGCAATAAGTATAAGCAAGAGCCTCTCTGCATCCCATTCCTTGGCATCAACTATAAACGTCGGTCTTATCACTCTGAGAGCAAACAGGTTTCTGCACAGCATGCTGTTAATTTCAGCAGTTAGAAGAGGCCTAGCTAAAAAGTAAAGTTACTGGACAAAATTGGTCCTGTTTTACCTCAAACCAGGACACTTTAATTGATCAAATCAGGTCTCAAATACATACAGTTGCGCACACACCTTGGAGCTCTAGAATCCAGGTTTCAAACAGTGATACCCATCACTGAAGCTGAAGGACACTCTTTTAGTTATCAGTGGGGCACAAGTGCAGCATTTAAGCCAGCCTATAGAGAAAGCATGGCCGTCTGTAACTCAGAAATAAAAACAATCCATGACATGTGTCTTACAAGATGATGTTGCGTTACTGCTGAGTAACAGCAAATCATATATTACTGTGCGATCCACTAAAGGTGTTCAAAAGCTATAACTGTGTGTCAGTAAATGAAAGGTTTCCTACTGCTGCTGCTGCTGAGGTGGAAAGCAGTGACTGGTCTATTCTTGGAGCTTCCAACACTGAAACAACTTTATGTACTTCACTACATGTATAAAATCTGAATTCATACAGTATAGAGGTGCACTTGATCATTATAACTATTAATGCATAAAGCCCCAAAATTTTTAATTACAAAATAAATGGTTCAGCTCTGTGGTGTCGCAGTCACATGGTATTTGTGTTTATATCAGCAAATAAAAGTGCCCTTTTTTGGAGCAGCTACACCATAAAACTGCTATGAATATGTAAACTTTGATCGTAAATCAGTGTTGTTACAAAAGGAGAGGATACTGCCTTTGGCAAATTCTCATTAGTAGAAGAAAAGAATGCAAAATAATGTATTTCACAGTGACTTACTTCTTAATGAATTCACATATGCAAAAATGTTCAGGTTTTGCATGCAAAGCAAAAAATGTACAGTTTTGTAGAGTTATCTTGCTAACTTCCTACAAGACGTAAACCACAGTTTTACTTCTAGACCTCCACGATATCTGGAACAGACGTAGAGCCTTTACTGAGAATTAAAATTTGGCAAGGACACAGTATATCAGATTTAAAATATGTATTGCCATCTAACTCATCTGACCTCCCACCTCAACACCAGAGGTCAACCTACAATGCGCATTGCAGCACCACGCTGAGCTGGCACAGCTACCTCTGCTTAAGCACAGCACTGTGCCTGGGCTAATTAGACTCACTGAGAAGTTAAGATTTATGAGAAAGAGGATATATCAGTCTTGGTGCAATGCTGCACTGAAAAAGCAACCTGCTTCCCAGGCTGAAGGTTCTTTCTACAAAAGGCAGTGCACAGTTTGTGGAGAAGTATCACCTAGTTCAGCTCAATGTGGTTATCGGTAGGAAGAAACTGCATGTAAGGTGCAGACCACCAGTAACAGCTGATTCTTTACTTATTCTTTACTTACACGTAAGACCAGTCTATGCCCTCAGACCATGTATTCCATGATTTTCAAAACAATTCAGAGAAGTAAAAATGTGAGAATAACAAAAGGGTCTCTCGACAGCGAGATTTTAATTTCACTGGGGAAGAATGTCCCTTGCTTTATGCATGTGTTGTATGCACTTGCACATGATTCTGGCCACAGGTCAAAGTAAGAATGCAAACTTTCAGACGCTTGTTAACTCTGTTAACATTTTTCTCATCTTGATTTTCTTTAATTTGTTTTTTTAATTCAGATATTTGGAGAAAACAATAATGCAGAAATTCTTCCTGGGAGACTTGATAATTTAAAATTTCTTATATATTTAACAAACACTTTAAATCATTAAAAGTGACTATTAATAATATATACTGTGGATGTTTAGCTTTGGTTGCTGAATTCTCAGACACAGCTCATGAAAACCATATCAGAACTGAAGCATCCCCCTCCCAAAAGCAGAAGATATTTCAGAACTCATTTCTTGTTCTCTCACAGAATACAGAATCTGAAATGGAGTTTCTGAATAATTCAGTGGGTCAGGCAGGGGCTGAAGGAGACAACCCAAAGTTGTTCCTTATATTCTACTCCCTCAATACACACAGTTTAAATTATGGAAAGAATGATACGTTGTAAACCCAGTGTAAGCTATCTCTGAAGCTAAGGGAAACCATACTGTAAGTCCAAGATGTAATTCAGACTTTCAAACTCGGATTCAACTTCAATGGAGACAAACATTAAAGTACTGTAACACAAAGCATCTTACACAATAATCCTTATATTAGGGAACAAACAACTACAGTACAAACAAGAAAGACAGCAAGAGAAAAATTAATGATGAAATGGTGAAAATTTTGGCATAAAGCAGCAGGAATATAAAGGGAACCTGACAATCATATATAATTACACATCATTATGCAAGCTATAATATTCTCAGATTCTTCATATAATAATGCTGTGAGATAGTAAGGAAAAAGGATCCCCATTTCAACTATTTTTTTTTCTTTTAATAGATAATTATGAAAATGGTTTAGTATCTCTTACTACTCTAAGGAATACTAACTAAAGAGTGACTGTGACACACTGCAACAGCACCACTACACTATCGTACCGCATATTATTGCTAAACTATTATCAGTTTGACTATGTCTCTTCTAATATAGTTCTTTTCTGAAAAAAAACCTGCCTAATTCTTGTTTTAGATACACCTCTGGAAGAAGCTATGAATTAGGCTTAAACAGAATGTATTACATATTTATAGTGAGGCATTTTTAAAATATATTATTTTCTGATATATTCTTTAGAATTAAATCAGAATAGGGCCCTGATTAACCTCTCATTGAGGTTAATGCCAATTTATACTCATTGACTAACTCTGTTATTATGTTTATGATTATGGAATAGTATACAACACGTTTGAATAATTTTAAATTGCAGTTTTAAACTGCAGTTATATTTTCAAAATTATATGATTTCATAGTAAGACAAACCTGCACACAGCTGGATTATCATTCACATGAAATATAAATATTCATATGAATATGATTGCATAAAACATAATTTTAGTAAAAGTGTACAGTTGATACCGCAATTTTGAACCTATCACCTTTTTTTTCTCACAGAGCAATGAAAGAACTTGTTGGAGACAAACTATACCACTACTTAGTCAAAGTCGATTTTATCTGAATCTGCAAATTGGTGGATGAAAGCAGTAATGGATTGCTGAAAGAAAAATGAAGAGGCCAAGACCAGTTATATTAAAAATTAATCTTCTACTTTTTTCCAAACTGGGATATAGAAAAAGAGGCAAGAAAATAAAGAAAAAAAAAAAAGTGAAAAAGTGAAATCGTGAGTTCCACGATAATAATCTATCATGAGAAGCCTTTTTGTCCACCTTCAGAAATTTGCTATAATCAATCAGTCTCAGAAAATCATTACTTTGCGTTCATAAATGCTACTCTGAACACCACCAGAGTGAATAAAAAGGTGGAAAGGTTAAGATTAATGTGAGGTTAAGATTATTAGGGAAATGAGTTTTGGGAAACATGGGAGCAATTTTGAATAAATGTAATTCTAAAACCCAAGAGAAAAATCTAAACTAGGAATGCTACAGTATGAATCAATACTAGAAAAGAACAAATATGAAGTGGCTTCTGGGCTAAAGGTTATTCAAGAAAATTGCCGTATATTCTTTTACTGGTGGCACAGTAGTGCTTCTACAAACAATGTTGCAGTCAGTTATATGAGAAAGACCACGCATCTCAAATATTTAGTAGCAGAGGATATATATTGTTGCAACTTTTATACAGAAAAACTACTCTTTTTTCAGCACAACAATCAGAGTTCAAAAGGTAAGAATAGCTCGTATAAAAGGTAGCAGAGTGCATGAACTTAAAGATAAAAGCTGAACCTTCTTCAACTCCTCCTCCAACAAAGGCAATATGCATTAAAACTGACAGCAGTGTAGTTTTTGCAAAATGGATCATCGTTAGCATATACTAATTCAGTCCATCTGCATGTGTTGGTTTATAGGTCAGAAGAGGACTAGTATATAACTAACAATTTGTCTAAATAAAAAACTGTCAGTGCTTGCATTCCCAGGAGGATGCAGAAAATGAGTGCAGCAGAAGTGAGTATTAGCCAATACTTGCATGGGCTGATATGCTAATATGACTTTTATGGGTGTGTATACAGAATAACTCATGGCAACATCAACTAAAGCTGTTCCAACCACATGCATTTTTTATGATTAGAACATCAACATAACAATTAGGATTAGGTGAATTATAATTGCGGTGGGTATTTTTTTTTCTCCTATTTTAAATCAAAAAATCATCACTTTTTGGTCAGAGTTATCTTTAAACACACTGGTATGTAATTTTGCTATAAAAATTCGCTAGTAATCTGTACCTGAATGTCATCCATCTCTTCTCTGCCATCTGACAATTGAGTAAATACACAAGAAACAAGAAATGTGTGAAAAAAGAATAATGTATGTTAGGTACAAGTTTGTTCTTGCTTGCATCCAGTCAGTACTCTTACTCAGTGTACTCTCATTCCCGATTATTCCAAGGAGAATTTAATTTCTGCAAGGTTCTGTTATGTTAGGCAACAACAAATAAAGTAACACGTAAGACAGTATGTAAGAATATCTAAATAGCTGGTTTTGTCCCCGATCTATAGATTGTTTTTCCTCTTCTGTCCATGAATTTTACTTAACTAATATGTATCGCCTAGTCATAATAATGCAAAGATTCTATTTGAGGTGACCTCTTCTGAACGTTAGATTCCAAGCTGTTTGGGAACACCAAAAGGGTTTTTATGCAATTACATACATAAAACAATAATAATTTGAGAGCTGCAGGAGGTCAGAGAATTTCTTAAATTGAATCATTATTTCATATAGACCTAATTTGTTACTGTACCAAAAGGTAATCATCAAAGCAGTTGTTCTCACCTGTATCCGTTCAACTTCTAAAAAAGTTGCTGTTTGGAAGGCTTTTTCCCATAGTGTTAGGTCAGACTCTAGTTCCACAGAAAAGTAAAGATCTTCTCCAGATTCAGACTGGACACTGAAGCAATGTTTCCGCCGGTCCAGTAGATCACTGTCCTGATGAAAACCTGAAGTTATATAATCTGGCATACATCAATTAATATTTTTTATTGCAAACACCTATGCCTCAAACCTAGCATTTTTAAAAGGCACTTTTAATGATATAACACTGTAGTAACTACTGAGAGCTGAGGAACTGAAAATGAAGTTTTTGGTCTAAATATTGAAATGTCAATGAATTTCAGACAGGACACCTATGTTTACAATGGTACAGAACAACATAGTATATCTGGCATAACTTCCAAGATTTTAACAAACCACTTCTCAAAAATGTTATCAGCTATATGATTTTAAATTAGATAAATTCTATAAAAGGTGTCCACTTCCTATTCACATGAGAGGAACATAAATACCAGTTTCTCTGACCTATTTGACTCACCCACCCTACTCTGGAAGGCTGGCCAAAGGAAGCAAGAGATTTATTTAAGCAGTATGGAAAGTCCATCTGTTCTATCTTCCCTATAGAAGCTAGACAAAACAAGTTCATATTTCTGGTGGCTTACAAAATCCAACATAAAATTTGGCTATAGCTGCATACTGCCAGTAGAGACCAGAGTGGCTGCCAGTGGTTAGGTTGCTGGCTTTGGACCTGGAGGAGGAAATTAGTTTTGGCTTTACTTTCAACACAGTGCCACACAATGGATATCAAGTTATAAATATATAATATTTAATGATAGCTAGGATTTGTAAATGGCACTGAATAAAAGAATAACCAAGTTAATCAGGAAATCCATCACTAAAAAGTTTTTCAATGTTTTGTTTTGGTTTGGTTTTTTTTTTAATATAGGATGCTTTATGCTAAAATTGAGGTATGCAATTCTTCCTTGTGAAAAATTCACTTGCAGAAAGAGTTTTAATTAATTTTGTCCCTACTACAGCAAAGCAGCTGTCACACAACACAGGCTCACCAGCTCACCAGCTGTTCTTGCAAATACATCTGGGAATTTGGGTGTATGTAGCTTGGGTGCAGTTTCTACAATGCTACCCCATAGCAGAGTGCACAGTTGAGATCAGTAAAGGAGACTCACAGGACAGCATTGCCTTCTGGTTATACGCAACTTGAATAGACCAAGGGGACCATAACCAGCTGATACAAGCTGGAAGAGCACCTTACGTTGTTCGAGCCAGCTCTTTCTGGGGCAGAGAACCAGGAACTTAAAGCTGACCAAGAATGGAAATATATAAAACAGGAATCTGTATGAAACTACTACTCTCGGGCAGATAAGTAGGCAATGGTAGAATAAGCACAATTTTTCTCTTTCTTTTCATTTGGTAGATATGTGACAGACCTGCTCAAGAAAGCCTGTACAGCATGCATTCATGAATGCTCTTAGTTCAAAACTGCTTTACAGTTTCTAGAAGAATCAGCTGTGGAGGCAATATGCTCTCTCTTTGCAATCACCATGACAAAACCAAATTGCTCAGATTTTAAAATGACCGGTCTCTGTGAAACAATCTCCTTCCTTACTTCCACCAAATCCTAAGCTTAGGAGCTCAATAGCATTAGGTTGTGCATTGAAAAATCAGAATGAACGTAGGCTGTTAGATCTTAAAACCAGAATTTCCAAAAAAATTAATATTCTTACAGATTTTTATTTTTCTAGTGTTTAGAGGACTGTGTGGTTAAACTAGTTAGGTGTAGCTAAATAATAGCCTATGTCATACGACAAATACTTTTGTCTCTTCCTTTTTTTTCTCTCTTTTTTTTTTTTTTCTTCTTTCCACTCAGGCTCTTCTGCTGAAATTAAAATGTCAGTTCTGCTCACAGTATGTTTTGACCAACATTCAAAAAAGAGATCATAATGTCTAGGTTGTTGTTAATGGCACCTATGCTCTACTACATGCTCAGCCTCAAAACTCACAGAGCAGCAGCACCATAACAAACGTTTAATCTTGTGGATACGTGTAGCGAGGTAGAACATGCCATCTAGCACCTGACAGTACAAACCCCATCAGTATGAACTGGATGAGTAAAAGCACTGGTCAACCCTCACTCCTCCAGGGAAGAACAGTTACTCTGTGTAGTATAACAGCACTTAACAGACTTAACAGGTCTTAAGCAGGGCCTTAAACTCTTTATGCTCCCAGAGCTACACGTGATTGAATGGGTCTGTTGGTCCATAACTGCACGGACCTATTCAGCATGGAGTCTGATAAAACTCGTGTGTAAGGTACATATCTTTCCCAAGGAAGTCCTTCGTAGCTACAACCTCAGAAGAAACTAAAAATATTTTGAACTCATCTTCACCTATTCTTGTCAACAGACAACAGAGAACCATTAATTATTACTAATGCAATTGTGCACAAAACTCTAAAATCTTATTTGGAACAAGACTATGGCACTATGTGGGATCACAGGAATCACAGTCACTGAAAAAAAATTGAATGAATAGTCCCTGTTTTTATATGGGAGGAAGTTTAGTGCAACACATGGTTCTAGAATGCATATATCTATTTAGCTGGGCCCAGTTAAGGTTTGACGCTTTTAAATTGCATCGTTAGACTCTCCCATTCTTACAGGCTTTTTCCTATTGAGAAGAATACACTGGCTATGAAAAAGGGATGTTCTTGTGTACACTGTGAAAAATGAAAGTGTTAAAAGTTTTACTGAGACTGATCTCTGTTAAAATGTGTTCGAAAAAAACAGAAATCTCAGAAAAGTCTTTTGAAGTGATTAAATAAACTTGTTTATTACCAACATTGCTAGCAATAATTGTACTAGATTTTACTAAGTATTACATCAATCCTAGAAGATGAAAAGAGAAAGAAGAGCTTAATAGGATCTACAATATTAAACCATGTTTTTGCTATTTATATATTAAAACAAGAACATACTTTGATTTAGAAAATATCTAGTCAATTGCAGGTAGCGTTTCCCCTCAGTGGTTTACATATAAAAAATTTTTAATATTTCAACTACTACATCATATTGTGACAAATAGCACACACATTGTACTCATTAACAGAACAGAGTAAAGCAAAGTAATAAAAAAATGAAAAATAAAACTTAAAACAAAATTTCTTCATACCAGAAAAAAAAAATTAAATTTGAAATGTTATTATGGGAATTTAAATTTTGTGAATTTCTTACTTGGAACGAAAACAAAATTCAGCATTTCCACAGACATAATAATTTTCCATAGAATAATAATTTCATTTTTTGACTAGTTCTAATTTGATTGCCTGTATGTACTTGTTATTTTGATATCCATGTTTATGGTTAAGTTCATGGTAAGAAAAGGTCAAGTTAAATATATTTAAATATTTTACTTTAGTTTTAAACGAATTGCTGACATACATATGAGGTATTTGTTTGCTTCTTAGTGGTATTTCATCCTACTTGTAAACATAATTTAGTCCAAGGCTCCCTTTAGTACTGCTTCTGCTCCTTTTAGCTGCATGACCTTTCTTTACTTTTTCAGTTGTGCTCAGGCATCTAAAAAGTGAAATCTGTACCTAACCATGTTTCCATTTGTACAATGGATAACTGTAGGGAACAATATGTAGACAAAGTTAAAAGATAGCTGTCCAAATGTCCTTGTGAGTTAGGAATTCAAAGCCAAATTTTATCTTACGAATCCAACAGAGAATTGTCCAAAGTCTCTGCAAATTTAAGATAAACTTGTCAAAAGTTTCAAAAACAGGTCAGATTAAGCAGGAATCTTCCTTAATTAACTTTTACCAAATGGTTATTTCAGCTAAAATATAAAATGTCATTCTACCCATTTAAGAATCTGCTATGACCCTGTATTTTTATAATCACTTACTAGTCAATGATGGACACAAGCCAAATTTATGTTGTTTTTTTAAGAACTCTGTCATACTGCTAATGATTAGCTGTACATTTTGCCCCTGATGTTCTCATTGTGAATTCATACGTATTCTCTGAAGAGGAACAGTCACAAAACTTATAGCAGTATGCTAATTCCCTATTAGAAGGAAAGTAGTCCCGCTGAAGGATGGGCTGTGAGGCAAGTCCTTGGTTTACACACAGCTTCAGGGTAATCCAGCATCTCTGCTGACAGGATGGTATGATTCCTGCTTGCCTAATTAATAATGATGTCCATGTTAAGTGAGAGTAATAAATTTGTCTAAGGGAACCAAGCATGGCTCATTAGGCAGGTCCTTTCAAATTAAGGCAGATTGCTTCTTTATCACTGAGTAGTGACATCGCATTCTCTTCTGCAGAGGTAATCTTTTCTCTTTTGAGAGACTGCCCTCTCCAGCAGCAGCACTGATCCTTTTCAATTACTCGTGTCTCTTCATTTTATGTGCGATGAATGCATTAAATACTCATATTTTGTCTATTACTTAAATCCACTAAGATGCAAGAGACTCAACTTTTACCACAGTCAGTGAGAGTTGAGTTGTTCTATTCTACAAACGTCTGTGCAAGAGAAAACAAAGCTACGTCTAGTAGTTTCATGCTCATGGCATGATTTTTACCCAGGAGGTGCTCAAGAACTGTCTGGAAGTCTGGTTTACCTATAAAGTTATATGTAATATACAGAGTAATTTGGCAACGGAACTGTAAATAATAGTGACTCTACCAAGCAGTTTTTGACAGGAACAATTCATGTAAGATGTTCAAAACCATCCTAATCAGAGTTATATACCTAAACAGACAAAATAGATCTTGACTTTTAATATAATTTTATTTGTTATTAAAATGAGGTAAACATTCATGTTTGTGATATTATTTATAATAATTCTTAATAACACATATGAGAAAACAAACAAAACCTGTTTCCTTTGTTGACTAGTTTAGCTCTGCAAAAAGAAATCTGTCCTAGCATAACCAAGATTAAAACCTAGCACCTCAATTCTCTGAAGATATAAAGCATTCTTCCATCAGTTCAAGAGTGCAATAACTCCAAGGCGACTGTAAAAACTAACCACATCATGCCTTTACACTTGCTGGCATCAGTGCCCTGATTATTTTACTGTTTGTGTTTCCTTTCGCTTATCAGCTCCATCTACATAAACATAAATCCTCTTTTCTAAGGGATTCTAATGGTTACTTCTTTATCTGAAACTTTGGGAACACTTTTCTTGAGCATCACCATTTGTTGCTATGGAGATGGTTCTAATAGCATTTACAGGCAGCAGGGAACAGATTCACTTCAGAGTGAAAAAAAAGATACTGCTTCTCCAACATATTCTCATTAATCAAGTAATAAAGAAAAAAATGACCCATGCAGGCATCAACGCGTTTGTACACATCTCATCTTATTTGGTCCCTTCTGAATTTTAACGTTAAAAAACATAAGAAAAATGTTGGAAATGCATGCATGTATATTGCTTGAGAGAAATAGAAATGTTTATTCCCTGTAACCTATTAGGTACAGTAGTAAGCTCGAATTACTTTCCTATTCTGCCCGAACAGGAAAATTAATTTCCTATTCTGCCTGATTAAAAGATGATTTAGTCTCAAAGACCCTCATTTGAATCAGAGAAAGAGTCTGAACACAGGTTTCTCCTGAGCCAGTGCCATAATTGTGCTTATTTCTTAATGATCTCCACTCAGAAATGTGTTGATTTTAATGCCATATGAGGAAAATTTTCAAAGTTTTCACAAAACAGACTAATCTTTTGGGGAAAAAAATTATTCTAATACTTTCCAGAGAAGTATTGGTGGTTATTTTCTGCTAAAGAGAAAACAGAGACTAATGTAATTATAAACAGAGATTAAAAAAATGTGCTGATAATCCCTTTGGAGGGTTATTAAGGTTTTGTACCTCTCCAAAATTTGAGGCATTATTTGCTGGAACTTAAGGTTGAGAACAGATCCCAGAAGAGTAAACATAATGATAATAGATAACAATGCTAAAGAGTGATTCTATCTTTTCATTCTGACCCCTTGTTTACAAATTTCTCAAATTTAAATAGTTGTAGCTGGGGTTTTTTTCCATGTTAGTTGCCTGCCTAAGGATATTTTTTATTTTCATGTTATAATTAAAGCAGCTAAATGAGTTCTCTGAAATAAAACAGGAAAAGGAATGAAATTGGTTTGTCCTTGTGAAAAAACAAAGGAAGAAATAGACAAGCAGAACTTCGCCCTGAAACTGCTTTTTGGGCTGCTCTAGGGCTTCCATTCTTTGGAACGGCAACAACCGCTTTAGGTATGAGAGGAAAATTTTGCTGCCCTTGTAAAAAAATATAAGTAAAGATCTACTGAAAAATTTAGATATTCTGGGCAAAATTTGGCTGCTACCGTTTTGAAGATTTCATTCTGAACATGCTCCATCCCCATGGTATACAGGAAGAGTTCTACTTTTCTCAGCTGTTAGGAGATGTTATACTAGCCATGGGAAATGAGAACAGGATACACTATTTCTCCTTCAAGAGGCTAGGTGTCTTAAGAAGAGAAAAAAAACACCTGACTCAAAGCCAGAACTGGATGGAGAAATTATGTGGAAGAAAAGTCCTTGTAATTCTCACATAGTGAAATTTTTGGGGGATGTGTTTTTTTCTCAACTTTAGATGCGTTTGTTTTAAAAGTGGGAAAAAGTCTTTTAAAGGTCTTCCTCATGAAGGACACAAATATTGGAAGGATAAGAGTTAAATCTGATTAAATAAAAGGCTGGAAAATTACTCATTAAATTGATTATTCATTATAATAAAAGTATTACTTAACAAGATGACACTTTTATTTTTACTTTTTTTTTTAAGGTAGAATTTATTCTAAATTTAATTATTGCAATAGTCAGAAAGAAGGACAGGAAAAAACTTAAATGATTAAAGAATGTGACTAGAAAATAAGAGAAAATTGATAAGTTAGAGAAAAATGCTACACAAAAATGTATGAAAATTGATGTATCAGAATATATCAGTGGACAAAATAGTGAAATAATGCATCACTCCAGTCTTGAGAAATGCCCTGATTAGACTAAGACAATGAGAGGAAGCCTCAGACTTCAGAATAATCTTGAACATCTGGGATGTAAGACACCTATACTTGTCTTTCCAGAGTATCTTTATGTATTATTTATATTTCACACCTTATTTCTATTCTTTTTCATCATTCCTTTTGCCTTATGTTAAAGGTTGAATTTAGCTTTGCCTTTTAGGGACATTGCAACACCACTGTGAGTCTCATGACTAGACAGGCAGCAAAAAGTAACTTCTTAGAAGGTAAAGTTTTAACCAACAGAGAGGTTGCAGGAGTCATTTAAACATACATTTTCTGTATCTGTTATTCTTCTTTTCCTCTGTGTGTTTATCTTGTTATTTCTTCTAGGAAGCAGGACCAGACTCTGAAACTGGCAGCCCCAGCCCAACAGAACTGACTCTTTTTTTTCCCCAAAAGGTGACAGTTTATACTATTCCAATATTGCATTAAAAATGTAAAAAAAAAAAAA
>VYXH01006230.1:322089-334628 GCA_013397275.1 Burhinus bistriatus | reverse complement strand
CAACCAAAAAACAAATCAACAACTATTTAAAAGTTTGTGTTTTCTTTTCAAGAAAAGAGAAACTTCTCTAAAACTAAAGGGAAATAGAAAAAGCCTTACTTAATAACTTTACATTTCAAATATGGTTTCTTTTTCCTTTTCTGAATCACACAAAAAGTTAACAAGCTGTGGCAGTTGTCATGAATATAATAACTGCCTCTTTGCTTTCAAAAAAAGACTTTTACATGGTGCTGTACAGGAACATCCACATCTTTGACACTCAGGGCCCATTAACTTTATCCAAATTAACACACCATGTCTTAAGGATGGTATCACTACGTACATGTTGAAGAGAAATGACCTGACATCACACACAGAATCACAGAAAACAGGGACGACTGAGTCAGAGATGTGGTCATCTAGTGCACATCTCTATGCAAGGTAGGAGCAGCTACACACCAGCTGATGCTTATAGGGATCCAGTGATGGAAACTCAAAGGCCTTGCCAGGAGCTCTCTTTCAGTACTGAATGATACTAGTACCTGAGAAGTTTATCATATAACTGAAGCCAGCTTAATGATGGTCTTAATGCCTGTGGACATGGAGATCATTTATGACTTTTACTATTTTTCTTAACCTATATGACAACTGTAACGCTAGTTAGAGTAAAAACAGATCCTCTTTTCTTTTGAAACGTTATATAGTCTTAAATTAAGAAGAGGAAGCAAACCAAAGAAAGAAAATTACTTCAACTGCTTAGAAATGAAACAGTCAAGAGTACAGCACTTTTTCTGTAAACTGGCACCTGGCTAAACCCTGGCTGAAAATCCAGTTTTCCCTGGATGTAGTATTAACCTATTCATAAAAGGGATCCATTACTTATGCCTCCTAAGCAGTTTTGAGTACATGTGAAGTGCTTTAGTGAAATCACATCAAGATGCAAGTCTCAGCCACTGAGCAAACTATGTTCCTCTCTTATGAGGAAGGCCTGAGAGACCTGGGTCTGTTTAGCCTGGAGAAGAGAAGACTGAGAGGGGATCTTATCAATGCTTATAAATATCTAAAGGGCAGGTGTCAAGAGGATGGGGCCAGACCCTTTTCAGTGCTGCCTGGTGACAGGACAAGAGGCAATGGGCACAAACTGGAACACAGGACATTCCATCTCAACATGAGGAAAAGCTTCTTTACTTTGAGGGTAACAGAGTACTGGAACAGGCTGCCCAGAGAGGTTGTGGAGTCTCCTTCTCTGGAGACATTCAAAACCCGCCTGGATGTGTTCCTGTCCAACCTGCTCTAGGTGAAGCTGCTTTGGCAGGGGGGGTGGACTAGATGATCTCCAGAGGTCCCTTCCAACCCCTACCATTCTGTGATTCTTTGATATAACTCAAAATACATTCTGTACCTTCACTTTACATGTTTATATGTCTATTGGCATTAATTTTAAAATTTATCTGAATAAATAAACAATTTCAGTAGTTTCCTATGTTTTTTATATCATCCTTTTCCCATACTTGACTTATCAGAAACAGAGAACAAAATTACAGGAAATTTAAGTGGGAAAATTAACATAAATGCATTTGAGGATTTTACACAAACTAACAGCTAAATAAGGAACGAAATACAAGTATTCTGTGACATCAAGTTGGTCCTGATTAATATAGTAAGAAAATTATAGCTGTACTGATGTGAATGATACCAGCTATAAACATCAACGATTCACCATCCTGACATATTGCCTTTCACAATTATACTCACATTTCATTTCAGAGCTGATCTGACACTTGAATAAGTTTCCTGGTTTTGTTGAATAAAGTGTGCTTTTTGTTGTAAATCTACAAATATTTTTGAATGATATATTGAAGATAGAAGGCAGGTGACTGAGCTATAGAAAGCATTTCCTCACTATTAAAAAGAGATACTTGGATGAAGCTGAAGAACATTAGTAACTCAAGCAAACAAAGAAAACTTGCTTGCAGCAAAGTGCAATCTTTTGTATTACTCTTCATAATTTACCTGAAAAATTCAACAAACCTTTTTCTACCCTTCCATGTGCAAAAATTGCTTAAATATTTATTTACCGATTTATCAGAAACTTAAATACACACACTTACACATGCATGCACATGCACACCCACTCAAAACACACACGTTAAAACTACATATCAAAAATATAAGAAGTACCAAAAAGGTATACACAGTTCAAACAGCTCTGAAGTACTGAACAGGACAAGGCCATCTGCCCATTTCGGAAGCTAGGGATTTAAGTACCTGCTTTTCTGCAGTATTGAAGATTTGACCAATCCTAACATTGGAATTTGTTGGCTGTTAATGGGGCTTTACCCTTCAAAATAGAGAATAGGGTGAAACAAGTTTCTTCCAGAATAAATTAGAAATATTTATTCATGGTAAAATCTACCAGCAGTTCTCTTGAAAATGATTCATAGGTACATTTTAATGTCAGAAGTGAGTGGTATCATTAGAGTATCTTGCCTGCCAAATTGCTTAACATGGATCACAGATTTTCATCCACATGCTAGTGTCACTGTCCCACTAGCATCAATTTGAATAAAACTGGTGGTAAAAAAAGAAAGTGGTTTAAAAGCTATCAACTTCTCTTACCTTCCACTGGTTAATCATCAGAACTTTTACAGTTTCTAACTCCTTCCCAATTTGAACTTGCCTGACTTTGATTTCTACTTACTCTTTCTTTTTACCTGTTTCTTTTTAGGGTTAAAGAGCTCTTCAATGCCTTGTATTTTCTCTCTGTTAAGGTAATTCCACCCATAATCAACAGACTTATTGAATTTTTAATAAATTCATTCATATGCTTACCAATTTATGTATTTACCCTCCCAGGTCTTAAGTTATTTGCATCTCCATAAATGTTCCTTTTACATCGAACATAGCCCACTGCTGTTTGCCATTATTTCACAATGAATAATTTAATCCAATATAATTAAAATGTGATTTTTGTACTCAGCTTGTTTTATCTACTTTGCATGTCAAAAATTATTATTTCAACCCAAAAATCTTGACAATGAAGAGCTTTATACTTACAAGATACGTATTTTTACATGGTATTTTGAAAACTTTCTAGAGAACACATTTCTATAATCCACTATTGTTTTGGTAGTGTATGAATGTGATTGTCAAAGTTTGGGGTTTTTTTCACACTTTTTTACTATCTGAAATTGTAAAAATTGAATTAGGGGATTGGTGGTCCTTTTCTGAATTCATGTCAGTAAAACTGTTTTTCACGCAGTCAAAACAGAGCTTTTTAAAATCTACTTTTATGCTTCAAATTTTAATGGTCTTACTGATTATTTAGAAGGTCCTAATCATATTAAGAATAGAGACTTATTGCCCTGCTTTATGGCAAGTCTCCTCCTCTTTCTTTCCCTTGTAATCTGATGGGAAAAAAAAAAAATTAACAAAAAGAATATAGTAACAACAAAACAGTGACTTACTAGAGGACTATTATAAATACGAATCCACTAGTTATAAATCACATAATAATCTCTGACATGTCTGATTAAGGTGCAGAAGATCCTGCCTTTTAGGTGCTCCGTCTGAGAGAACTATAAAAATTGAAAATGGCACTCCGGTTTCCTATATTGTTCATGAGAAGAGTCAGAACCTTTGGAATGGATGCTAAATGAGAAATCACACTCCACACATGCAGGCAACTATGAAGAAAACATTGGCCATGGTGGCAGATAAGTTCTGAGTTTTATTTAACATGTTTGGACTATATTCCATTCCTGATGATTGAATCAGTGAACTTCTCTGCTGGGTGTAGACATTAATATTTATTTAGTGTTTTAATATTTTTACTGTTGCCAGAAGTGGTAGTATTCTCTCACACTGGAACACTGAAATATTAATGTGTATTCAGTAGTGATTCAGTGATTGCCTCTTCTGAAGTAGAAGCACAGAATAATTATTTCTTCTCAATTTTCCTGAAAAGAATGACATGAACTCAGTCTCTGCCACAGAAGAACAGGAAGTGCAGAAGGTGGAACACTCCGCGGTAGAAGAGCCTAGGTTTTTTTTCTCCATTTTTTCATTAGGTTTCCTGAGCTATCATGCTCTCTATCAATCTCTGAGAATATAATCGCTTCGAACCCTGTTAGCCTGCCCTTTTGCCATTCAACTCATTCTCCAAGGAAAACAAATTTATAATGAAAGTAGCATGTGAGGTACTACAGAAGGGAAGAAGATTGAAGATGATCACAAAGCATCAGAGTAACATTTTTTTAAGCTGCCTCTGCTTCAGTAATATCCATGGGGCTTCTACAAATGTGTCTAGAAACAGGCACTGCTAAAATGGAGACATTTATGATGCTGGCATAAAAGCTGAACAAAACCTTGAGTCTCTACAGAGGTTCAATGTAGAAGTAATAACGGGAAGCTGTTTTTCTTGGTTTTACTTGCTTTTATATTTAGTGAAACCATGGTTAAGTCCTGTTGCACCTGCTGTAGAAAACTAGAATATGGTGAAGATTAATACTCCAATGTCAGAAGCTGTAATTTCATTGCAATGATTTTCTACTTCCATTTTTATTTTTTATTTTTAGGTTTTATTCAGCTAAAGAACCCATTTGAAACATTTCAACACTTTATAAGCTTGACCATGTTTACAGACAATAAAGGAATAACTGAATATGAATAATGTGATAAAGAAACATAAATGATATTCCTACATCACTTAAACCCGAATTGCCTCTCTGCTGGGATGTCCTCTGTTAACACAGACTGAGAATGGAGGATCTAAACCTCTTCCCAGACAGTTTGGAGAGCTGGATGATAAGAAAAAACAGCATCTTTGTACTTGCTTCTGTGCTTCCACACAACGGTGCCATGAAGGCACTGGTTTAGGTTTTACTGTTTTTTGGACTGTAACTAACTTCTGCTACATGGTTGAAAAGAGAAAAAAAAAAAAAATCCCTGCATTGGTATACAAGAACAGGGGATAAAGGAGAAGGGGAAAAAAAGAAAAATGGCTAAAAATGAGTGAATGAGGTGAGTATCAACAAAGGAAAATGGTAGAAAAAATGAAAAGAAGAAGGACCTTTAAATTACAAAAAGCTATATGGCATAAATTCTGTACATTTCTATTCAAATAGTACAATAATATCTTTGGATAAGTCACAAGGAAGAGTCATCCTGGCTCTAACAGGTTTACTTCTCAGAGAAGAACTACTTTGTTGCTTACTGTTTTCCAGGCTCAAGGCCTGAAGTAATCAGAGGCTACCAGGAAAAAAAAAAAAAAAGTGCATGTTACAAGCGACATCTATCTTCCCTTTCAAAGCCTGACTGTGCTCTTAGAGCCTTGCTCATACTACACCCTCAGTGCAATGTCTCCCCAGAGTGCCTAACTTCTCCTGTTAATTCTCTCCCTACATGACAACTACTACAGAGTCAATGTTTGCACACATTTGGTAGTTAAATGCCATACCACAGCGATGGGACATGTTGAATTTGGGATGTTCTAAGTCTTGATGAAGACTCCAGACCTCACAGCCAACATAGCAGTAAAAGAACTCCTTTCACTTTTCTGTTCCAGATTTCTAGCAGAGAGGGTTTTTTCAGACTATAAATTTGGTTTCTTATTTTTGAAGTCTCTGATGTAAAAAGTTTCTGAATTTTATCGAGCTGTTCCATCTGTAATCTGCTTCCCTGAGGAAAGCATAGTGCACCTATGTGACCTACAAAAGCTAGGAAATGTACCATGTGTCAGTATAAGGTCTTCCCAATGGGAAACACTTTTTAAAAATATTATTTTTCATATTTCTTTTTGATACTAACCTATCTCTGCCTAGATGAAACTTCAGAAAAGACCAAATTACCTTTTACATACTTTTGACCCAAAAACCCCAAACCCAATGTACACAGGAAAGCACTTCAGATGAATGGAAAGAGACAATTTTTTTTCATCTCTTTTTCATCTCATTTTTCTCTCCTCATGTTTTAGATTGAGAAATGCTGAGCATCTGGAAAACAGTTTTTCACTGTTTTTAAAACAGAGAGAAGACCATATATATTAATTCTGAATGAAATAAATAATTAAATACAATGTACAATAATGGCCCTATTCAATTTGCTACTCACAGCTTTAACTTTCTAAACATATTTCATTATCTCTTCCCATTTATTACAGTTAAGGAAAACTGAAGAAATTGGAAAAAGTAAGACACAAGTTTTCAGAGTGATATTGCATATTTTAAGGACTCTGCTCTCAATCTTAGTGAAATCTTACATTGTAGCAATTGTTAGTTGCATCAACACGTTTGAAAGCAACAAAATGCATTGGCATTTCTTTAGCTTCTCAGTTAGAATAAGAAATGTTATACTGGTTAAATGTGACGTTACAGTAAAGCTATAAAACCCACATATCATTATGGAGAAATAAAACAGTTTCCTAGTCAAAATCAGTTTATTTCCAATTTTGTCATGCCTTCTAGTTTGGCTTTGTATCTCCTGACACCAGGACTTCTGATATTGACTTCAAAGGGAAAAAAATTGATCTCTTTCTGCAAGGTGGTCACATGCAGTTTGCAGTGGCAATGTTACCCTCTGGCTTGTCAAGTGGCCTGACAAAGTGGCAATTTATTTTATACTTTCTCATCATACCTTGAGAATTTTGCACATTATCTCATAAACTGAAAATGTTTTCTCAGCTCGTGTCCAATCCCAGGTTGTGACCTTGGGAAAAAAACAAAAAAACAAACAAAACAATCAGGAAAAGAAAGTTATTTTTGTTTATTTCAAGAAATAAGTTTATTAAAAATAAAAATCTATCCCTAAACCATTTACTTCCACTATATTGTATACAAAAAGATCAAGCACTGCCTCAGAACAGTAACTACCAGCGACCAGACTGTTGCATCCCGGCAGCGCTTAGGAGGTGTCCTGCCTGTCTCCTTGTGCTTACAGCACAGCACCCCTGCATGCGACCTGCTCTGTGCTGAATGATGAGGCTTCCCCTAGGAACTGGTGCAGTTTGCATTGAGATCCTGAGAGGATGCAGCCCTTGAATTTCTCTCACAGAGCCTTGACTATAAGAAGGCATGTTTCTCACCACTTCCCTCCTTGTAACTCCATGCCACAATTTGCTTCCAGTCACCTATGTTGTTTGCAAATCCATAAAACCAAATTCTCCAATCTTGCAATGTCCCAGACACTTACCCCACATGCCTTGAAAGCCCGGGGAAAAAACTAGCAAGAAACAACAGAGGCAAATATACATTTTCTTTTTTTTTTTTTTCTTACTAAGATTAATCTACTCCTAAATTCTAACAAACTAAGATTAGAAGAATAGTCTATTTCTCCTCTTTGTCTTAGGAATTGACAATTGCTTTTAACACTGTTAATTTTAAACAACTGTTTTACACAAAAATTTGCATCAATAAAGGAGTTCAACAAAATCATGCAAGGGTAAGGGTTAAGACTTAAATAAGACAGAAAGGGATAGATAAATATATTCAGTAAGGGAAGAGTCAAGGGGATATCACAGCAATCTATAAATAACTTCCTATGGAAACTGCAAGAAGGAAAGTGAATCCTTCACAGTCTCAAAAGACAGAAGAACACACAAAACAGAATGAAAATTCAGGCTGTATATGAAAAAAGAAATCTTAATGGTAAGTACTGAACAGTGGCCCAGCTCCAAAGGAAGACAGTTGTATCACTACAGTTGTTAGGCAAGATGAAAAGGCTGATGAAGACAGAAGTTTATTTGGGTTTCAAGATTCAAGAATATAAATCTCTTTGAAAAATATATCAGAAAATGGTATCCACCACATAAGAATAAAATATTATATGAGACCACTCTATCTTTTATCTAAGGAGGAAACAATCATGAATAGACAAAACATGGCTGAGAAGCATGTTTTGCATTTAGGTGTAGGTTTGGATACCTAATTTTTAGTTTAAACACTGTTGTTATTGAAAACCCTTTGAGGAAATCACAGTCAGGAATGGAAAGTTCAAAAATACCATGTCAGAGTTCCTCTTCTATTAGAATTTTCTTTATTTGCAGTCATCCTCAAACTCAGTTTTCACTGTCTCATTGAAGTGTGGTTAACAAACCAGATTTCTAAGGAAGGGAGTGACTAAATACTGAGAGTCAACAAATCGTTTGATTTAGAAGGAGGAAGTAAATAAATATTGGAAATATACAATCTTTATGCCTGAGTTCTAAGATGTAATGAACCGTATTTAAAATGCTTTTGTCAGGGAAAGAAAGAAAGGGGGAAAAAAAGTCTGCTTTTTCTTCTGTGGACAAAAAATGAACTTTCTCACCATGAATAGAGAAATGAGGAGAGAAGTCTTGCTACAGTTCCACTGAGCCCAAAACGCCAGCCACACAATGTGAAGACATATTGCCCCATTGGGAAAAGTAGTTACCATTGCTGCTGAAACACAAGGCCATTCAGAGCTGTGTTTAAAAGTTTACTGTAGGCTCCATACTTTGGGGAAAAATATCAGAGCTCCCCCTTCTGCCCTAGTTTCCTGCCTTTGTTTGTACTTACAAAGAGACTTCTATTCAAGTTAAAACAAAATTCTTTTGATATAAAGATAAGTGTAGAGCAAAAGCAACTGTAGAATTAAGACAGCCATAGAAATTGCTTGCCCTGTTCACTTTTAATATTTTCATTTAAAAGCTTCAGTAGCGACAGAAAAGGTGTTAGCAGCTCTTTCTCAATTAAAGTCCATTGTCTCTGAGATTTTCAGCTATAAACTGTGAGAAAGTGAAACTCACCAGATGACACACTTAATAATTCTAAAGGAGAAAATGTATCAGGAAATAGCAGAAAAAGAAAAAAAAAAACGTAATTTTGTTTAAAGCTTTCAAAATGCAAATAAGACACATTAGAATTGCTCATTTATCTCAGCATGGAAAGTGGAAGTACTATTATCAAACAGATAAAAAAAGAGGCAGCGGGAGGACACTGATATACCCTGTTTAAACACATGCCTCCCTAACGTGTTAGACTTTGGCGGAGACCAGGAAAATACTTTCATTTGATTTTCTGGTTAAAAAGTTGGCAGCACATCTCTGTTCAGAAAACAACTTAATCCAAGAAGTTTACACTGCAAATATAATTAAAACTGTTTTTCTTCTTATGACTACACTTTGCGCATTTCATAAGCAGAAGCTCTGAAACTGCGACATGGAAAGTTTGTTCTTAATCTTTTGTAATCCCTGGAAGAGATGAACGCATATACCTGCAGAACAGCAAGCACAACTGTATGTGTAAAAGTTTGCATATAAAAAATAGGATTTTAGAACTCCTTTTAAAAGGCCTACTGCAGTCTTTGGTAAGAAGATCATTTTGCTGGGCTTGTAAGTGTGCAATTATTACATACATTGTATGTTTTTAAGGTAGTTCTATAGGAAATCTCCCTCTCTTTGTCCTTTAGAAAGCATGCTTGTCATTCTGCTTTCCTCTTACTCCATGAAGAGAAAATATTTTTCTCTGTGTTTGAATTGTCTTTCTATTTTAGAATAAGAACCAATATCCGGCAAAACAAAATCGTGTTGAGCTTGCAGCTCAGCTGAAACAAGACCTATAAAGACTTCAAGGATCAGTGGCTTGTCTCATACGGCAGCAGTTTGCCAAAATTGTCCTAACTCACGCCACCGCAGTTCATAGTTGTATTACGAACATGTTCCTCCCACACTCATTAATCATCACCCATTACCCATTTACCCACCAGCAGCATATTACTCCTGGAAACTTATGACTGAAGAGGCTTGTAATTCATTCCATAGTACTTACAAAAGAGAAATCTTCCTCTTTTGTATTGAACAGGAGCTCTCCACATTGTTTCGGCTTCTATCTAATGTCTAGAATGGAGGTGGCTGTGATGGGCAGCAAATGCTTGGGTAGGTCTGCCAAAACCAGGAGAGCTGCTTTTGAATTAAGGTGCTTAGCAGCATAGTCTGACATTTTAATCTGATCCTGAAAAACATCCACCAACAAAAGCCCAACTCCCATTACTAGCCATGGGACAGCCAAACTCCCATACCTGTGAACTAGTGTACTGACATTTTTCAGTTCTTACTTCTATTCTTCATGTCTTTCACATGTTCTTAAACACTTTGCTAAACAAACATCAATAGTGACTGATGAATGATGTAAAGACTTGCAAGCTGGCTTTGAACTACATCAGGAACAGGTTGCCCAGAGAGGTGGTAGATGCTCCATCCCTGGAAACATTCAAGGTCAGGCTGGATGGGGCTCTGGGCAAACTGATCTAGTTGAAGATGTCCCTGCTCGTTGCAGGGGTTTGGACTAGATGACTTTTAAAGGTCCCTTCCAACCCAAACTATTCTATGATTTTGTGATTCTATGATTCAGGCAGGAAGGAGCTACAGCCTGCATCTGGCAACACAGGTTCAGCAGCAGTCAGAAAGGTCACCCAATAAACAGAACACATGTATCCACACGACTCTCCCTGCTGCTGGTATAGGACTGCTACTGGCTCCTTAGCTACTGGCTTAGAAGTTAACTAGAGGGTACCTCTGTTTACTGCAGTTTAGACGTACCATAAAACTGTGAAAGTAAATTGCTGAGTATGAGATAACAGCTAAAATTTTGCCCAGTGTTGCCAGTCAGATTCCAATTAATACATTTAACCTAAACAATTTAATTTGCTTCCCTACCTTCCTTTTTGTGTTCCCAAGCAGAATAAAAGTTGCATTCGGGATGAAATCTAAATACAGAGACAGTGCCATTTCCACAGCATGCAAAAAGCTTTGATATTTCCCCAAATCTCAGCAGTTTGACTTTAGAATAATAGTTCTGTTTAAATCTAACCATCTTGCTTCAGGCTTGTTCTGCCCGCCAAAGGAAAATGAAAGCACCCTTTTAGCACACGTAGATTTCTCTTGTATTTTGCCAAGTGCCCAGGTAAGTGGGGGAAAATAAATTTTTGTCAGATGCCCAATCACCTGATGAACAGCTATTTTCTATCACTTCTATATCACATACCCTGGAACTTTTCAGTGCTGTAAGTTGCAAGCCTGTTAGTTCAATGAGCGATACCTTATTGTGAAAGCCTTGGACACACTACATGAAATTGTTTGATTTACTAACATTTATTCCCACTAAGCATGAGAAATATACTTACTGGAGGTGCTATAAATTTATACAGGGAAGATCCCCTCAGTGCTAGAAACTTTGGTGTGTACATTCGATCCTGAAGGGAGTCTTGTTCCCGTTCTTCCGTCCAGCCCATGTAGACTATCTGACAGAAAAATCAATAGTGTTGACAAATTCCTCAGACACTTCTTCAAATGAATTGCAAATATTTCATGCAAGTAAGCTGATGTCTGTCAAATTTTACATAGCTACAAATCTTGAACTATGGACACAATATGGTGTATTGGCAGTTCCCTTACGATCACGTACTTGTATAAAGGATGCCTGTTATGACAATCCGAAAACATCAGAACAAATATTTATTGTACTAGCAACAACAAAAAAGCTAAACCACATACTCAGTGGATGTTAAAGGTCTATTATCTCATTAAAAGCTCCCTGAAGTAATTCTACATATTTGCTGACAGATCACGTCAGAGAAATTTAATGCAAGTGAAGTGTAAGGAACTACTAGGCAGGAATACAAAATCAAGTAACTGTTGTTACACTGCAATGTAGATAAAGTCTCCACATACAAGTTCACAATTATGCATTAAACAATATGATCTTTCTTACAAATTTTATTCCCAAGTAATGACAAGCTTTTTTTTTGCCCCTTTGAAAATCCCTGTGTAGGAGTTTTGAACCTCCTTTCTTGGGAATAGCAAATTAGCAACCTGTTTTCAGACACTATTTTGAACAGACTTCAGCTATAGCTAAGAAGTAACCAGAATGCTCTTGACTCTTACCACTACTTGCAGATCTTCCGACACAGATGTATGAACTAGAACTTATCCAAACCCATTTTAGCATCTAATTCCCTACCTATCCATCTATTAAGTTTGAGCAATTTAATATCAAATCCTTAAAGAGTAAGAGAGTATGAGTCACCACTATGCCAACTTCTGGAGAACATCTGAACAGGGAGTAGACACAGCATGCAACTTTTGATTTATAACCATGCCATTAGTAATAAAATACAATTTCCAGTGTGCACTGGTACACTACTGCTATGGAAAATAGATCAACCCATATTTCATACAGTGCTGCTAATGGAATAGACTTATTTTAAATCGCTTTGTGAAACTGATTTCTACATTAACTAGACACGGGGTGTACTCCATCTTAAATGTCAGTAATGAATATGTAAGGAAAACAGTTTAGGAAAAATAACTACAATCATATTAGTAGTCAATGAGTTAGTAAATTTACCAATGGTATAAATGTACCTAAAAAGAATGTTTGTACTGCATGTTTTATCCTTTGAAATTTTGTATGTCACATACTTTTAAAATAGTGACTTATGTAAGTTTATTTCATTACTGTTGGGAAGAGAATTTTCATGAATAGTTCTTCATGGAATATACATTAAAATAAATGGGGGTGTGTCTATTTTGGGTTTCTTTTTTT
>VYXH01006230.1:304208-322005 GCA_013397275.1 Burhinus bistriatus | reverse complement strand
TTTTTTTTTTTTCCTGTTAGATTGTATTGTAACACACTGGAAATTAATAGCTTTTTCAAATCTCCATGTATGAAATCTAGACTACTACTCTCCATCACAGTTTATTAGGTATTTTTTGGTCTATAAACAGAGAGGCCCGTTCCTCTGACACTTACAGTGAAACCTCAGCATCTAATTCTTTTGCCAATAGCAAACACTAATACTGTAATATAGTCTCGGGTCCATTGAATAATATGTGTTTAAGTATCTGCTGGTTTGGTGATTAAACAAGTTTATAAAACTCAAAAAGAAGACAGAGCTGTACCACAATACTCAAGAATGAAGCAGCATGCTCAACACTATATTGTCAGGCAATAACTAAAAAAACACATTCTCTGAAATCTCATTCACTCCTGAATGAAGAATTACTCAGAAAAAAACCCAACTGACAGGTACAGTAAGAGAAGGTTTAAATTATTTCAATTCAATGTTTATTCAGATTTCTCTCATTTCTGCTGTTTCGTATGTTAGCCAATACAGGATAACTATGGATCTCCACACCTCTGACTTGGTAGGAATCTGTAGAGCTCAGTGACTGAGAGGGGTGACACAAAAGAGTAAAAGTAGTATAAAAAATTGTACTATGTGCAGAAGTTTGGCACATTTTTCCCTCTGTAACTGAGAGTGAATGATCTCTAATTTCTAGGAATTGAGACATCTGTGCTTTTAAATTAATTAAACTGAATTGATTTGGTTCTATCTTGATTTGTTTCATTAAAATCGGACACACAGTAAGATATCATTGTGCCTGATGACATTTAATATCACTGTTGCACTGTATGTAATCTGTTTTCAGTTAATATTTTTCTTTTTCACATTCCTCATTTCTACTTCTATTCATCAGCATAACAGGATACAGTCAGTCATGCTGTGCATACGTATTGATATTTCACATTTGATTGCCTTAATACTAAAGTACCATGAAATTGCTCCTTTAGATATTTCTCCTTTGCATCTGTAGATCATGAGGAGAAATTTGATTTTTCAGACAACCTGCTGCACCAACAAAAAGACATTTCTCCTTCAGACTAAATACCTACTATTAAAAATACAGAAGAACTGTTCAGCAAAGGATGTATGATTATAATTAGGAATATTTACAAAGTTGTTTGAGTGCATGTGTGGATTAAAATAGCATAGGCTAGATTTTGGAAAACAGGGCAAAACTGAACAAATACTTGATAACTGTTTTAATTATGCATTCCTAAAGTGTCTCAGTTTATCTAAACACACCGAATATGTGAAGTTAGATAAAATATTTTAATTTTTACAGCATGAAGCTTAGAAACTGTTGAAAATTTTTCACTTATGAGATAAAATAGAGGCCACATTCTTGAGGCATTTATGTTACTGGTAAACATTTTGACTTCTAAAAAAGCTTTGACTATGAACACCTTCAAAAAATTATTTAGTTGGAAAGGGATCTTAATTTTCCAAATTAATAGTTCATAATCAATTTAAAAAACAGGTTAGTTTTTTAATTTTAGAAAAGTTTTTTTGAGTCCCTATAAACTGCTGATCATTATCAACAAAGGTGGAGGTGGCAGGGAAAACATTTATGGTAAGATTCCATTTAAAAGATAATTTTTGCAGTCCTGGTTTCTAATTTACCTGAAGCAACTCATTCTTCAAAATCAAATGGTGACATAAAGTGGTTAACTTAGTGGCTGCTGGTTCAGTAACAAAGATTCAATAAGTTACTATGGTTTATTAGTTAAAGCACATAGAGTTTAAGAAAACCTATATCTAAATGATAAATGAAACAGGACGCTTTCTTCAGTCAAAAATCCATAATCTCCTAATTTAGTATGAATTTACATCATACAGACATCCTAATCAAGCAAGATAAATTGCCAGAAATTGCTGTATTTCATATCAGTCCAACATATTGCTAAAATGACTTAAATAGCCTTGACTTTCAGAGACTTCTCCAGAGCTTTTACACAAATTTTATTATATTTTAGGAAGAACAGTAAGATAAAAATATAAGAAAATTTCCCCAAAATGAAATGCAAAATGTCTGTGACATGAAATGAGTGAGGCGATTCAAAGATCAGAACAGATGTACCGGCAGTTTTTTATCTTGAAAGTCTCATATTCATACTCATATTATGTGAAACTGTGCTGTAGGGCAACAGGATAAAAACATGGACTCAGAAGACAAATGAATATGCCAGATGACATAGGAAAAATGAAGGATGAGGCACTCAGATAATGCTCTCTACCCTGTTTTTAATATTGTTTTCTCTGTATGACAGTCTCAAAATTCATTAGAGTCAATTGTTAGGAGAAAAACTATAAAACCACATTAAAACAGGGGGAAAAAAGGTGTAATCATAATGCAATCATTGGCAAAACCAGTCCTGTATTCCAAAGGCTTAGGATTTTCATGCTGAGTAAGAATTTTTTTTTTCAGTCAACAAAAGAACTAATCATATACAATTTTGAATGAATGCTAGAAAAATTTTGCTGTACTGTAAATACAGTCAAAATGTCTCCTATCCTATTTTTCAGGTTTGTGAAAAACTTTCCATAAATATATATTTCTTTTAAATTCCTGTGAATTATTTTCTATCTTCTTCACAAAGTCCACTAAAACAAGGCAGTCTGCACATGAAAAATAAACTCAAAGAAACATAAGATGAATGACAATGAAAGGTTATTTTACATATTTCAGATTAGATTTTAAGTAATTTAAAGCCTCATTTGCTTCACTATGTTTTGTGGCAAATAAACCAGTAATGGTCAGTATTTTCTAGAAAATTATGCCATGAAATTATTAATAGCAAAGGAACAGCTTTGGCAAATATCCCCTTTGACTTTTATTTCTGAATTTCAGAATTCAGAAATGAACTATTTCTGGTTTGAATTGTGGATGGACATGGGCAACCTGCTCTAGATGATCCTGCTTGAACAGAGGGGCTGGGCAACATGGCCTCCAGAGGTTCCTTATAACCTCAACCATGCTGTGATTCCATGAAATAAGAAAAATTACGAATGTATAAAACCAGAAAATGATTGCTTGCAAAATAGTTTCCCCCTTCCGTTCTCCTCTGTTACATCTCCTTCTTTCTACCCTATGTGCTTTAGAGCTATCACTGACAAAGATCACCTTCATGTTTTTGAACCAGCTACCTACTACCTACTAATAGATTATTCAATCTCTAAGCATTTCACTTGCTATTGGAGATTATAAAATTCTTATGGAAGATTGTAAGATTACACATTATTGAATCTCATATAGCTTAACTTCCTTCTGGGTAAGAACTCATGCTGCCATCTTGTTACCAGACCAAGGCTGAGTACAGGTTTTCCACTTGCTTTTGTCCTGTTCTGTTTTTTAAACGATCACACAAAAATTAAGGAAATAATTAGGGGTCTTAAAGTAAATCGTACCAGAGAAAGAAGAAAATACTTCTTAGTCATGGAAGATGATTTTTCCCTTACACTCCAGATAGCTGAAAACTGATATCAAAGACTGAAAACAGAGTATATTTGCTTTCTTAGCATACAATATCATAACCAGAAAGAAGACAGTTGTTTAGGGTAATAAAACTTGCCTGTACCTCTGCAGACGTCTCTCCAACATTTACATCACTGTTTGAAAAACCTGCATTACAATTTACCTTACATCCAACATCATTCCATGAGAAATCTTAGCACCTGCCCAATGAGATCTACCAGATCTTCCTAGAAATCAAGACTATATTGACTGATTCATGCCTTTGCTCCCTTCACAGATTCGAAAAGTGATGGCTACATGTGTATACAGGTCAGTTTTCTGCACAGGTAAAGATCTGGACTTTGCTTTTCCAGGTTTCTCACAATCATCTTGTTATAATCCACTAATCCAGAGAAACATTTTTTCTCACCCATTCAGTTTTTCATGCAATGTTACATGTTAATAGTTACAGTTTATTTCAAAGCACTCATTTTATTTATTTAAGACTTCTAAGTGTCTGTTCTTTGAAATAAATTCTTCTAAAGACAAAGTCAATTTGAACATTAATTGGGCAACTGTGTGTCTTTGTCAAAATGTCAACATTAAAAATTGGGGTTTTTTTGCTTTCCTTAAATTACTCAAGTCAATGAACAATTACATGTATTTAAAATTCATTACAATTTGAATTTGTTAATTTTAATAGAGCATTAGCATTTAGAAAGTATGGCATTCTTGTGTTAAGACCAAGAAAGACCATATACCACTGTTTTTACACAGATGAATTTGGATGCAAACTGCGGTATTAAGTATCAATCTATATTAATTTGGAGGGGGTGTGTGAAATTACTAGAAGGAATCATTACAAAAATAGCTCATGTTAGTGCTGGTTTGCAGGATATTGACTAGGTAATTAGAAAAAAAAATCATTAATTAGAGTAGCTATCCAACACATGGTAAACCCGCTGAATTGCACAAGGGATATGTGCATTTTACATTGCATTAAGCATTTTCCTGGTTAATAGGTATGCTAGGTAGATGATGAAAACATGTATCTTGTGTGATCTAGAGCAATTTGCCTTCCTCATTTGAATGAGCCTCCTTTCTTCTTGTTTACCTGCCACATAACTTATCTCTGGAGCAATTTAGCACATCCCTGAGCAGGTTCATTTGGCTGCCAGGTTTATCACCGACGAGACTCAGTCCCGCTGCCATCACACGCGTTTTACAGCTGACCTGTGAAGCTTCAGACCTTCTCTGACACTCTCAACAGAGCAGCTCTCAGCAAACTCTTTGCTACTGAGCAGGTCTCACACACACCCTGGTTCAAAAATTTACTATATATCACAGTGTCATCATTCCCCCTCTTGATATTGTGTAACTGCAACTAGTAGGATTCTGGGTTTTTTCTGTTTCTTTTTGTTTGTTTGTTTGTTTTGGTTTTTTTTTACTGGTAAAGCCTTCTTTGATATATTGTCATATTTGAATTCCGGCCTGTCCATTCTTCACATACTGAATTTAGAAGCAAGCACAAGGAGGGCTGTCAATTTTAATGCAAGATAAAATTTCTGGGGGTTTTTGAGGGTTTAAACAGATAACAGTGCAATAACGAAAGCTCAACACTCAGATGGCGAGAAGGTAAACATCATCTGTTCTAAAGCCTAGTAGCCTGACCGTGTTTAGGACTTACCTTTTGATTAATGTCTCTTTTTTTCCTCTTCTAAATGTACACAGTATAAATGTGATACATTTTTGAGACTCAAATATAAACGGGTCAAACAAAAATATTTCAGATAATCGAGCTGGAGGGTATGGCCTCTCCTTTCTGATGAACAATGTTTCACATTCATCTTTGTCACCTCAGATTAGACTACTGAAACATACTGAATGAAGAAAAAGATCAGAATATGACAAGTCACTAGACAGTCTTTCAGACTTTTGAGGGTGCCACTGAGCAAACAACTGACATATTCATCTTTCTCAGGTACCAGTGTGAGTGAATCATTTATGAAAGCATTTATTATCATTCTTAACTTGCCCCAGGAGCAGTTTTCGATTAGATTTCAATGACTGGTTCCAGATATTGTTTCCATTTTCTCTTTCTCTGAAAAGGACTGGTAAGCAGAACTTGGACAGGACTAGTGCAATTTAGGCTATCTTGCCATCTCTGAGAGATCATTCGACTCATGTAGCTGCTTTGCTTACATCCTGAAGCGTGCTAAATTACTGCTTATTGAGCTTCATCCAAAGGAGAAGGTAACCATAGAAGTCTGAGAACCCCAAATGTCTGAGTATATAAAAAACACAGATGGTGGGTAATAGATTAGACTTGTTTGAAATTAATTTTAGGAATATAATTTTGAGTTTGCCTAACATTAAAATTACATTTCTACAGAATTAGATGTTCAGACTTCAAAGTGCTCACAAAGCCAGAACAAAACTGTAAGTAATGTATACTTAAAGCTGTCTTTTAAGTCTCTGGTGTTGCTGCTTGCACGGCAAAATAAACATATATGCCAGAAATCACTTTTTTGGTAACAATAACTTCACAAGACCTGACTTACAAATACTTTTATAACTTTGTGAGATTGACGTTTGAACTATTTACAAAATTAGCAGTGCAACTATATATGTAAGTATACAAAAGCCTGTTTCGGCTTAAAATATTATATTAAATGCTTTGTCCTCTGATGAAACTAAAATCAAAATTCTATGGAATAATGCTATTCATGGCTACTGTGTGAAAACTATTAGGGAACCAAATTTTTACTTTCTATTCTTAGTCATTTAAATAGCAATATTTAAAAACTAATAAAATTAGCTATTAATGTTTGAAAAACATCTTTTGTTATTCACACTGAGAAACTGTCCTATCTGATTATCAAAAGAAAAAGGCTTCTGTAAGCTTAAATTGTTCTTAAGGCTTTCTCAGGGCTCTCAGAGAACACAGTTACTACTTACATACTCCCAAAATAATAAATATAAATAAAATCTCCAAAAGATAATTGAATAAATTTAAGGTAGAATTATCTTGCCTTTTAGCAACTCATTAAGTTTTTAAGAATGCAACTGAAAGAAGAAAAAGTCATCAAGTAGTGAAATTTTATTTTCAAAAGTAAAAACAGTACTCAATTTTCTGCATAATCCACTGGTTTTCAGCTTTCATAATCCATGTTCAGTTAAGGAACTGTTTGGAATGAAGAGAGTGTAACTGAAGAAATAGGAGGTTTTTTTTCCTTCCTTACCAGCACCATATTTTGCTGTGAGAAAGGTCTATGAAAGGTTAGCTGGTAGTTAGGTAACTTCTTTTATTGTAAAAAAAACTGATAAAAGTTCAAGGAAAGCTGCTCATTTCTAAGACCTCACAGCATCAAGGGAAGGACTGTATTATTACAACAAGCTAAAACACCATTTGAAACGAAGTTTCACATTCACAGAAATGCACATAATGAAGCAATTATTAGAGACAATTTAAAAAAATAATATATATAATCCTCCAAAGATTAATGACTACTGCAATCAGAAACATGACAGCGAGTGATACACAGCACTGTTGGGTATGGTGTAGCCAGCATTTCTTTACAACTATTAACGGAGACATGTCTCTTTTAAGCAAAGTTACAGAATTTTCTTCTTAAACTTTCTGGGCATCAGTATCTCCAGCAACTGCCAATCAGTGCATAGCAACAAAGTTTCCTAAGAGAAGGGAAATAATGATGAAGTCTTATCTACTGATGGATTAGTCAGAAATATTTGAAGGCCACGCAGTTCTCCTACAGAATATGAAAATCTACAGATGAGAAGTATTTGATGCATCTGCACAGTGTCTTCAGTGGACCAACATTACTGGTGCCAGTTAATAACAGGCAAAATAAACAGGGAGTATAAAAATTTAATGTTCGAATCAATAAAGAATACTCCCTAAGGTAATTTTATCATTCATTATACCAAACAATCTTTTTTCTAATGAATTCACAGTTTTTGAGATCATTAAGCAACAGCTCTAATTAAGCTTAATTTCTAAATAGAAAATGATTACTATTCTTGATCTATAAAAAATGAATAATGCAATAAAACTTCATTTTATCTTTGAATTCATATAATGGAATAAGAAACTGTGAACTAATCCATACATTTTACATATATGGATAACATTGTGATTCCTTCCTTCTCAGAAACATCAGACAACACTTATCCTCTGATCTTCCTTTAAGTCAAAGTGTATTTCAAAGATATATATAAAGAAACGATCATAAGTGGGAGGAACAGAACACAGAATTCTGAAAGCAAGACAGTCTCACAACCATATTGGTCACTTATTACTAAATCCACAACATCAGTAGGAGTGACTGATAGTTTTCTTGTTTGTTAATCATTATCTTGATTAAAATCTGACAAATAAGGTTTTGCTTTTGACAGTATAAAATTGATTTAGAGCAAAAATTCTAGACAATCACCAAATCTATCATACGTAAAAAATCACTAAATGAAAAAAAGTTTAAAAAACCCTCTAAAATTTAATCAGAAATATATTTAGTACAGAAACACCTTGTTTGAACTTTCCTTTTTGTTTCAAATAATTCTGTGTGTCAATCTAATGGTCTGAATGCCATTAGGAAGCTTGTATTTATGCTTATTTCATAATTCCTAGCCACATGTCATCTATCAGAGAATTTTAAAAGCTATAGATTTTTCTTTTTTTTTTCAGTGGATTTTGAATGGCTCATGAGATTACTTTTGAAAAAATTACAGTTGCATGGATGAAACTTGCAGCATTTTAACAAATTGGTCCCAAAGAGTATTCACCTTCCACCACAGCTAAAATAGACATAACATTATGGGTCACTGCTTTTCTCTTTCACCTGCCTTCAGAGTTTGAACTGTCAAATACAATAGCCTGAAAAATAAAATATTTTTATAAAACCAAATAAATATTCTGCAACTGAAATCCAAAGTATGTACCTTGCTAGATCTACAGAAAGAGATTTATTCACTATCTTGTGGCATTATGACAAAGAAATCATACACCAAAGAACCTTTGATGTCTTTTAGTAGTTAAGGAAAATTTCAAATTATTTATCTTAGTGAGAGATGTTATGAAATCTCCATTCTTAAATATATTCAGAACTTGACTGGGCAAAGTCCTGAGCAATTTGATTTATGTTGGCCATTCTTTGAGCAGGGTTTTGACCAGCTGACCTACAATCTAAATAATTCTGTTATTCTACAAGTTTTTGATCTCAAAGCAGTCACATGTGTCTTGGAATCTGTTTTAAAATAGTCCTGACTTACTATTCTTAGCAAACAACCTTCAGCATTGTTTTTATTACAGTGCCACATTATTCTTCAGTGGCACACACACTAGTACATACCAAATGTATTAAGTAATTCGCATTTCATAATCCGTTTGTAGCTGTCCAGGTTTTTCTGAATTCACCGATTTTGTATCTACCTTCATTTTGAATGGGGCAGTGTATCAAACTTCTCACTACAGACTTTCATCCTTAAAATATACTCTGGAAAGGAATTTTTAGTACAGACTGCTTGCAGGTAAGGCACCTTTGGGAATGAAGACAGTAGGACTTTTTTATTGCTTGTAAACAGCTATTGAGAAATTAAAGATTAATCCTGTCATGCCTTCTCAGTTGTTAACAGCAGGGAGCGGGGGATGGGTATGATTTGTGAAGGACTGATATTCTGTGGAGACTGAGGAGGAAGGGAAAGAGGTGAGAAGTCAGATGAGAAGAGAACAGAGATGCTAAATACTTGAAATTATTTGAAATTCAATTGATTTTCTAAACAGAATGGAAAAGCTGAAGTGTAAAAGACTAATTATATATAACTTGCATTCTTACACACTCTTAAAATAAATAAAAATCTTCCTAAATTAATGACTAAGAAAGAAGGAGAAGTGGGGCTACTCTGGAATCACTTTGTATATTAATTTTCAAACAGTGGTATTCAAATACAACTGTGTTGAGAAAGAGAACCAGAATGCAGTCCCATTCTGAAAGACAGCAAGGTAGAGGAAAACTACTGCTAAAATAGCTCTTCTAGGAGCTGAGAAAAACCTTAGCGGATTACTAGATCAAGAACATGCTATTTGGTAGATTCTACATAATATTGTTTTCATGCTTCTCTTCATATCTTAATTTTTAACAAGAATCTATTTTTTTTCTTTGTTAGGATAAAGCCTGTTATAATTTGCCTCATGTTTAGATTGAAACTAGGCTATCCTAAGGATCTTTCGCTGGTCATATGCCAATGACCTCTGACAGGGAGTTAGCAGTAGAGTTCGTAATATTTATTGAACTCATGTTGCACTTAATTATTTCTGACAACAGAATGACGCCTGTCAATAGTTGACTTCTCTCTGACATCTCAGTGTTTCCCTGGGTTTTGTAGTTTCACTAGAAAAGCTCAGTCTTTAAGAAGTACTGGGTAATAATTATTTTGCAATAATATCAGAGCTTTCTTCCACTCAATTTTAATGCAAAGTGTCCCACCATCATGAACAATAGAAGAATACAACCCATATAGGGTGTAACTGCCCCAAAATAAGATTGAGTCCTGAATGAAGCTCTAACTTCAGTGTTAGAGACTGAGGTTCTGCATCCACAGACAGCTCTACCGAGGGACAGGAAGACTCCTTCACCCACAGAGAAGACAACATAAAAAAATCTGCTGTGAGTATCATCTGTGTGGCTGAAGGAGAGATCCTGATGGAATAGTTCAAGGTCCTGTGAAAAGCAGACAGTGACCTACAGGAACTTTATCAAACAATTGATGCATGTAAACTCATAATTAATACTTAGGCAGAAGTCTCTCCTCTCACAGAGGGCACCTCTTCTTCAAGGCCTTTGTGCATAGTCTCCTTTCCCACTCTCTGGGGTTGGTTTTGAGTGGCAGCCTGCTTCAGCAGGAGGGGAAGGAGAGGCTGCCGTTTTATCTCACCTACTGCCGTTAGGGCAGGCTCGAGAGAGCAATAGGTTGGAGTGCCGGGTGACTATTGCTTCTATCAAGCAAGCACTGTAAACAGCAGGCTGTTAAACAAATAATGGCAAGCAGCACGATTTCTGGCTGTATATTTAAAGAAAGCAGCTAGAAACTATATAGTGTTGTATCTTGATCGTGCTGGACTTCAGGGGAACTCTGAACATGCCAGTTGGATCGAGTGACTCTGGACACTCAGCACATACATGCCACTAGAGCCATCAGGTAGAGGCCTGGTTTAGAGGAAAAAGTCATGAGTCTGTCTGGACCTTGGTCAGAAGTTCCCAGCCACAGCATTGCCTATCTACTGCGTCAGGCCCTTTCACCTCTCCATACCTGCACCATTTTCCAGAATCGTTCTTCATAAGTAAAGGTGGGCTTTTTTTGGTTCTAAACCTAGCATCACTGAGAGATATTCCAATAAGGAAAATGTTTATTACTAAATAAATAAATAAATAAATCAAATTTTCAGTTCTCAGATCCTGAGAATTGTTTACCTATTTGCTGCTGTTAAATTTCTATTTGCTGTGTCATGAAATAGGATGGACTTAACAAGTTTGGTTTCCCAAAACAGTAAGATTGAAAGCAAAAGTTCTCTAACATGCTAAACATATAACAGCTATTGCTCATTAAACAGTATCTCCTTACCAGGAAATATAACTGTTTAAAAGAACAAAAAAGTGTTGTCATATTATGAATTTCTATAAGTTTCGGCATTTGCAATTAGCCACATTTTTTAATATTTTCCATCAATTTTACTATCAGTTTTCCTTCAGACATTTTCAGTGAGTAATACTTCTTGTGGGTTTTTTTTTTTTTGCTTCTTCATGTGTAGGTAACCCATAACTTGTCAACTGCTTTGTACTATCTTACTCATCAACTATTTTCTGAAAATCAGGTAGCAAATGTATCACCACGGACTATTATTGTGATGAAAGGGAAAAGATCAGTGAGCATCTGTGGTTCACAGAATTCTATTTAGCCACTGTTCTTAGAAGTTCAAGAGATGAAATATTTTTCCTTTCACAGGGTATGATATGAAGCACCGATCATCAGCACAGATGTAAAATAAGTGAATGAGAAAAAATGAAATGCTTATTCACCTCTTCTCTTGAAGTAAACTGTAATTAAAAATACTTTCTTTAAGCCTTTTGAGTCCCATGTGTTCCTTCAATAGAAGATCTACAGTTGAAGTATATGCTCCATTGATTCCAATTAATTTATTTAGATGATACAGTTCCCCAAGGAATAAAGTGTGTATAGGCTTACTGAACACCACCATTCTAATCCACTAAAATTAATGGTATTCTTGGGAACTTTTACACCCACTTGATGCAATAAAAGAGACATTACAATAAAATATTGCAATGTTTTTATTTCTACCCTCAGCCTCTAACAAAAATTCCAAAATGGCCAGAATAAACAAATTAATATCTGGAAAGCTATGGATATTAACAATTCCTGATTTAAGCTGAGGTTAGAGAAAAAAAAAAAAAAGTTTTTCACATACCTAATCTTTCTTAGTATAACTGTAAAAAAAAGATGACCTATATCTTTTGTGGATATGGTGATTCAATTTCTCTCCCTTTCTTATTTCCTCTCTTTGTTACCACTTTTCAGGAACTTGTCAGAGAGCAGAGCAGTACCTATTTCTAAACAGGGATGCTGAAATTTACTTCCTGTCCTCCTGCTTTGTTGGCCTGTTTGGATACTAGCTAAAAGTCCTGTCCAACAACAAAATACATGAAAAAGATGCAAGTGTTTATTCTATTAGAATAAAAAATGGCCCTTTCTTGGTTTAACATCTGCTACTTTCCAGTCTCAGACATTATAAATACCCAACTCCTCCCAAAAATCTTTTAAATTCCAGGTATCCCTTTCACAGTCCTATTTACGCTACACATCCCATTTCTTGAGTAAGTGGCAAAACATCAGATTCAAATATGTTTAGAGACTTAAAGCAGGATTTAATTACATCATGCATATACATAGAACACAGGGATAAAATGATGCAACAAAAGCTATTTAATTTCAGTGGTTTCTCACTGTCTGACCTCATCATAGGTACAGAATTATGCTTCTGGGAGGAACTGCAAGTATGACAAATCAGGAAGCAATGATTCCTCTGCCTAAATCTGCTGGAGGGGGTGTGGTGTGGTGTGTCTGATTCAGAAGAACCCTGGATGCATACAGGCAGGGGCAAGTTTATTAAAAAAAAAAAATATTATATTGTTGCAAAAAGTAGCAGCTGAAGGGAAAGCCCTTTTTATGGCAACCTAGCAATTGCAGCACTCGCAAAGTCAGCGTGTCAAACCTGTATCTTTGTCTTCTAACCTAACCACCAAGCTAAAAGCTGAAGTACACAGCTCCTGTTGAAGCTATGACGCTCTGCAGAAAGACAGGCAGGACCCACGGGATCAGAAAGAGCCTGATTTCACAACTGAGAGGAGTGTAAAGCAAGGTGAAAGATCTGGTAGGAACACCTTAAAGTGGAAAGCAGTACATTGAGCTCTCCGCTTACCAGCTGAATACTTTAAGCCATGACTATCACCCCAAAATAGGCATAACCATTTTCTTTCGTAAAGTATATGTATTAATTTATTTATCTATTTATCTATCTACTTATTTATTTAGACCAGGAACTTCCATTAATTTCTTACAAAGAGTCTGTGGAAGCATTCACAGCTTTGAACCTGACATGAATGAAGCTTTGACTTAGTCCCCTAAGTGACAAAGAGAGAAGGGCTATCAGACCTGTCCCTGTGAGCTGCCAGAGGTAGCACTACACCACGGGCATTTTGGATCTTATCCCAATGGTTCTCCATTCTTCAGGAACCAAATGGGTAACAGCTAGGCATCACATGACTTCCCCACAGAATCCTGAGTCCTCTCTGTCATGTACCCTTGAAATGTCACTAAAATACGTACAATATGTAGTAACTCTTCTTCCAGAACGAGAAAAAAGTAACTTTTCTTTATCCATTTATCAACTTAGGATTCCACTTAATAACCTCTACTTGTGGGACATGTCTGTTTATTTCACTCCATTTTAAATACCTTCAATAGAATAGGGCGTTTAGACTTCCCTCATTCATCTGCCCTATTTAAGCCTTTAGTGGAGAATACAGTACATTCATCCCCCTATTGACTAAAATCTGATCACAGATCTAACACGGATGTGGCCACTAAATTGGTCGGGAAAAACTTAGCCTTACTGAAAGCAATTTTCATGGAATGACATTAATATTGCAGAGAAAAATAAGCTAACTAATACTTGTTATACTAACGAGTTAGTATTATAAAAAAAAATATGAGAAGATAAATGAGAAAAATATGTAAATGAGGATGAAATCTATACTTCAGGCAAAATAATTTGCTGGACATGCAGAAATGATTTGATACACAGCTTGAGACTTATAGTTTGAGATTTAAATAAGAACTTGATCTAACCGCTCTTTTCTATCATTTGAATTTCCAGCGGGTGTCCAAATTACTTCCATCCTCTCATGAGCTATAGGGTACACAGCCCTAGGATATAAGCACCGCTCTCCAATAACTGCATCAAGTGACTCACAACATGAATGTTATCTAGCTCATCAGGTAATCCACTATCTTCAGGAAGCAGTCTGACCTTCCTCTCAAAAGTCAACATGTAGGTTACCTCAGCCAAAAGTCTCTAACAATCTATGGCGTGTATTGCCTTTCTAAAACTTTTTTATTTCTTGAAGTTCAAAAGCTACTCTGGACTCCAATGTAAAGGGAAGAAAAATCTTTTACTGGCAACAGGAAGCATAGTTTTTATAATAGAGAGTGCCTCAGAAGCATCTAAAACAATTAAAGAAACCACTCAGTGAAAAGTATTTCATGTCAACAAAATATATTTTTTTATATATATATATATTCCCTTTATTTTACAGAAAGCATTTAAAGTATTACTAAACAATATAAGCCTTTCAAGGGTTTATGTTATGGAGTAATAATCCATGCCAAGTGCTATACATGGCTGACAATACAATGCGGGGAATTAGCACAGCATCATTTACACCCTATCGTGCACTTCTGCTTAATTTAACAGCAAGAACTCAGCTCCCCCTGTGTGTTTCTATAAACATTTAACAATAGAAACTTCATTCTAGAGATTTTCCTTCAAAATAAACCTGATCAAACCCTTACTGTGACAACAGATGGAGATAGAGCAGATGTACCATAAGACCTAAAAGTTCAATAACTGTCAGTCAAGAAGTGCAGAATTGCTACTCTGAGGAACTAAATAACAGCATATTGAAAAATAATTATTTCAACAGTCATGCAAAATCAGGAAGAAAAAAAATTGAAAAAAAAAACCAAGACAAAAGAAAAAACACCTAAGGAGAGGAAAAATAAGCACTATCCTTAATGCACTTCTAAAGTAATGACTTCATTTTCTTTGAGGACATGTCACCATTCAGTATAAAGTAGAAGTTTAATCAGTTCACTTTAAAAATATTAATACAATAGCAATGCCATCTTGCAGGTTATTATTCTGTAATTAAAAAAAAATAAAATTGAGTGTGTTCTGTTTCATACAGATGTTTATCAGTAGAATAGATGTTCTATCAGTCCACCTGAGCAATGCAATTCACCTTTAAGTGTAACAGAGATGCAACACATCTGCAGTGAAGGACACCGGCTTGAGTGACAGGCAAGCCAACCACCATGACATTTGTGTGTATTCACCTTTATACAGTGTTTATAAGTTAGGATTTATTAAATAAACTCACTGAGCTGAATTTTTAGAAGTGATTTTAAATGAGATTTTCCTAACTGCATAACTTTTATCAAGCTGAATAGCAGCCTATCCAGCCCAAATATGTGGTGGTATTACACAGCTGATCTGGTACAGCTGTACATAGTTGTTTTTATTAAATTATACCAAAAGCAAGAGAAATTGAGCATATCCATGTATATTTGTGAACATCATCAAGAATGTAAATACGCTGTCAAAACACTGGGATTCATGACAACTGAGTGCTGTGGAATCTGACATGCACAATTATACTGCAGTTTCTTGCCTTAGTGTGGCATCAGTTCATTATGCCACGATGTTGTTTTAAAACTGAGTTAAACACAGTTGTGGAGATGGAAACACTCTCATTCTCATATAATTATCATTATAAACTGTTAACTTTGAACAGGACAGCTACCAATTCTTTTCCCATAATTGCAGGAAAATTATAGAGGGAAATATTCTTCTTAAAAATAAAAATTAGAATTACTTAATGAGAATATCTTATCTTCTGTAGAGACAAGACAAATCTTTCAAAAATTCTCATGCTGCCTGTGGATAGACGAGAAACAGTGTTCAACTTAAAGGATTACAGCATTCTTCCCCATTATCCTTTTTTTGTGAATTCAGCATTGATGAAGGTGGAGGGTTATAGACTTTGAATTCATCTTAATAGAGATGAGACATATAGCATGGGAGAAGAAAGTTTTAAATACACTGCTCTGCCAAGATATTCTAATCTCTGTTTCATGTGAAACCTTGAGACTCAACTGTGTCTGTGTAGTAGAGAAGCAAGGGACTACTTATTGCCTTTATGAACATGTATGTGAACAGAGCCATAATCCAATAAAATGGAAAATCAGCTCCCTGGGTTTGCCATGTACTGAATCTGCTTTGTACCGCTAGCTTGTTGAGTAAAATAAGTTAAAAGTGCTATCAGAAAGTTAGGACTTTCGCAACTGCAATTTATAAACATTGTAGTTACTTGCGCATATAGGGGCAGACTAAGATTTAGGTCTAAACCCTGAATTCCACTGCGTACCTAAACCAGATATAATCAATTCATCCTCCTGGCATGGCAATCAGTAAATGCCAAATCCCAATAGAACCCGAATAGCAAATGAGGGTTATAATGTGTCATAAAAGCTCCAGTAGCTGGAGGCAATACGTTTGATTTGCCACCCTGAGAAGGATCAGAAGATTTTGTAAGAAAGGCTATCTAATGTTGATTTCCCTAGAACCTATCAAGTCGATTTTCAGCTGAGCTCAGCACATTCACAAACTCATGGTGGTTAATGTAAAGGTCAGGAATTGAAAAGGAATGGGCAGTGCTTGCCTTCAATACACCACTATGGTTTATCGAGGTAGGGTGTATTTTCCTGTCGTTTGCAAAGGTTTAGCAGGGAAGTCGATGCCACTTCTCAGAACTCACCTGCCTAATGATGGCTCTCACAGGAGCTGACATTTGCTGTCCTCAGCGTGTGATGAGCTCCAAGAAAAGGAAACATGCCTGTTTCCTTTCCCATCTTGGCTGATCAAATAGATAAACCTCTGGCTGAAACCTTGAAAAATGCTATTCGTGTCTCTCTGCTATGAGGTCTTTATCATTTTTCTTCTGAATTTATGGAAATTTTTCTGTGATATAGTATTAGTTTCAGTGCATATTTAAAATATTATGCTTTCAGTATCAAGTTATCTAAATTTTTTTTCTCAACTACTTCCTGGTTTTCTCTTAGATGGTACTGTATGTAGCCCATACGTATAGTACCAATATAGAAAACACAACTTGATTCAAAGATGTTGCCAGTTTTCTAATTTTTTACCACCTTAAAGTGGTAATCATTGTCAGCTCAGACAGGGGGAACTTTATTTCCCTTTTCTCCACAGTCTTCTTCAACAGTATTTTGTCTCTGTGGTCCTCTTCCATCACTTTTTGCATCGTCTTCTCACCACTATTAAACATATTAAGACTTCTTATTGCCTCATGCTGTTCATATAATTATCACTTTATCAATACTCATCATCTTTGAACTTTTAATTTCCAATAAAATGTATCTTATCTTTCTAATAATTTCTCAGACAAATCTACTTTCACAATTACTGCCTTAAAGGAAAGCTGCTACTCTATACGTAACCAACAAGTCTTTTCTAATCACTTTTTCTCTTCTCTTTTTAACATTATTGCAGACATTGAGACACTATGAGTGCTACAGTAGCTTCCACACCTATGTAGGTTCATTTTTTTTCACATTGTAATGCTAATGGCTCTGGCTGTGCTGGTATTTTCTTCTCTAAATCAAGAATATATTCATAAAGGAATTATAATTGGATTGGTTCTTTGACTCTAGTTTGACAACTGCTTTCTGCATTTTACCTTTAACAACTAACTAAAACCCACATATATATACAGATACATAAATTCATCCTAATTTTATTTATATAAATATGTATATGCACATACACATACAAAAATTCTAAGTGAAAATAACCTTCAATTACCCTGCTAGTGCTCATAAAAAACCCCCGTGGGCATTCGTTAAGTGAAATTAAGTATACTTTTT